>JAQBSW010003140.1:0-88617 GCA_029291075.1 Eudiplozoon nipponicum
TGTACTTCGTTCAGTTACGTATTGCTAATGGGACGCCTTTATATCATGACCGCAACCTTGATTTGATTAAAGTACAAACTGTCTATTACCAAACATGTGTGTCCGAATTAAACTCCAAAACCTGGAAAAATAATTTTAAATATGTGTCATCTTTAATTTTTCATTCAGGTTTTGGACTTCTTATGTAGTGAGTGTAAGCCTTTTAACTATATTATGTTATGCATTAGATAAACGAATGAATAAATTATTATTATCTCTTAGTACAAACCGTACACCTTTATCTAACCATGCGTATCCTGCTTCTAGCCGAAATATCAGTATGAACAGTTTTCTTTCTTCAAATTACTCAATTCATTTCGTGCATAAAGTTCGAAACATTTGACGACCGGATTTGCAACACTTATTTGTCCAAATAAAAACCCCAATACCTGGAACACGTATCTTAAATATGTGTAATCTTTAATATTGTATTCACCTTTGTGCCTTATTATGCATTGAGTGTAAGCCTTTTAATTATATTATGTTATGCATAAGATAAACGAATAATTAAAGTATTCATTTCAGTAAGTATGAGACAATATGATATTTTCTACGCCTTTTTGTATTAGCCAAATTAGTCGTCATAACATATAAATTCAGAACTAACAATATCATGAGCTAATTCCCCAAGTACAATCCGTAAATCTTTATGTAACCATGCGTATCGTGCTTCTGTCTGAAATATCAGTATGAACAGTAGTCTTTCTTTAAATTACTCCATTCATTTCGTCCATTAATATCGAAACATTTGACGACCAGATCTCCAACACTAATGTGTTTTAAAGCGTATTAGCAGCAAAAAACTATAAAACTTTTACCAATGCAACATTAAAGTCACTACTGTATGTGCAATGTATACCAAATCAAAAAAGTGTGTCATATTTTTGATTAAATAAATTTTCAAAAGTTTTATTAATTTTGAAAATAACGATCAGATTGAACACAAGCTATTCGATCACAGCCTTATATTCTGGCGTCAAATGACAACAGATATCACAAATCCCTGGCAATGACGACATCAGGCAATGCAACAGGAAAATTTTATATATCCCTGATTACTGAATAATATTACCATTGAAACTTATTAGTTGTTGCGTAGTTAATAGCGAATAAACTAAAATAGTATCAATGAGACATGTCGCAGTTAAAAAAATGAAAAGAGAATAATCTTATCTACGAACGAATTTCGTGCTTACTGGCGACACAACAATAGGATTTAGCGTTACGCCACAGAATCAAAAAAACATATATTTATTAATTTTAAGACTGTCGCTCGAAACGTATTTTGAATTAAATAGTTTTTGTGAGGCTGCTTTTAGACATTTTTTATCGACTACTTTCAGTCAAATTTTAATTAGAGGCAAGCAGTTGATTAATCATTGCGTCATCTCGGGTAAAAACTCAACAAAAACAATATAATAATAATAAAATAATAATTTTTTTTAATTATCGATTTTGCCTCATTTTGTATTAAAGCGGACGCATTTGTAAAAATTAAACAAATGAAAAGCAATAAAGTGCAACTATTTAACTCATTTAAATATATAAAAATGAAAACTGTTGTCTCAATCAAATTGTACATGCCAATCTTATTCACGAAGATTTTTTAATATAAAAATATTTCTGCTTTGGCTTTCAAATGGCATATCCGTTTTGTATTTCCCTGTGGAATTTGGCAAGCACGAGTGGTAACTTAATCAATTAGTCGACAAGTATACAAATATTAACAACTGGCTTACCGATCTTGCAGAAAATATCAAGGCGTTTATTTTCTATTAAAGAATGGGAATTTTAAAGCAATACATACAAATAACACATGCATAACGAACTTATACTAGTTAAAAAAAGACCAGACTTATGTTCAATCGAAAGCTTATAAAAATTAGGGAATGACACAATCGCATACAGCAATGCAAATCTCTTTACGATGAAATATTATTTTACCTTGCCTGTCACTTCATACTTTTTATTTTGTCTTTCCGGGTAGATTTGACAGTAGACAAGCAGACAATTAGTCAAATGTTCAGCCTTAACAAATAAAAGCACAATAAGCTGTTCGATCATTAATTTAGAAGACTTTTTTTATTCAATCTAGGTTTCGGACATTATATGCTTCATGGCTAAGCCTTGTAGTAATACGAAACAATGCATGCACATAAGCTAGAGTAAAAGAAATTATTTTAACAGATTATTTTTGAACAGTCAAAATTTTAACCTGGCGGATGTTTGCAAAAATCTGTTTACAATTAGGAATCGCTTTTATTATTGCTCATTTGACGGTTTACATAGTGTTTTTATAAGCATAAATTACGTTAGACAAGAATTCATTTAGCCAAAGTATGAGCCAAACACCTAAACGATCATAATTTTTGATGGATCTAGAACAAAATTATTTAGGTTTTAACTTGAAGGTATTTAGGTACGGTCTTTCAAAATTTTAAAGAAAATCAAACTAAAATAGCATAAATATTGAAAATGGTTCGAAGCCTTTAGAAATACCGTATTAAAAATCAGACCACAGACTCCGAAGCATAGGTGTCCAACTTCGAGCTTTTTCCGCGCCAAATGCCAGAGAGTTTGTTATGAGATACCAGTAAGGACGAAGCCAATCAAATTAATGAATTGTCTTTTCTACACTAAAGAAGCTTAATGTATACTGAAAATGAATGTATATAAGGAGAGTTGTATTTAAATCAATATCGAAGACATGATTTAAAATAATTTTATCGCCGCCCTCACAAAAAAGTTTTGGTTAAATATATAAATATTCATTCCAATACTACTACACCAGAAAGTGTGGTGTGTGTTATATAATAGGAGATTTGGGGTGAGTAGCTGGAACTTAAGTTCTAAAGGATGCCATGTAGAGTCAACCTAAAGGTAAAGCTAACCTGGAAACACTAGCTAGTATATAACTCAAAATTGTGTGTAGTGTGCGACATAGTGGCTCCGTGGTTAGAGCATCACATTCCGAATGAGACCTGTTTAGGTTCGTAACTTGTCCTAGGAAAATTCTAGACAGTACGAGATGAGTTGCCAATTATGACGAAACCGGTCCACTGGATGAATTGCCTTTTCTATACCGTTTAGTTAATACTGACAAATGTTTGTATATAATTGGAATTGTGTTTAAATCAAGATCGTAACCTTGATTTAAATACCAATTATTGATTGGTAAACAAAATATTAGTCGAAGTCATAGGGTAAATAAGAGCCATGGTAAAATTTTTGACAACCTAAGAGTCTAATTTTAAAACTGGGTTCAAAAGGCGAAGTAAGGTGTCTATTGGTGTTCATATCTGCATAACTGGTCGTTGCAAATGAGAGCAAATTCATCGAAACCAATTTAGCAAGTATTTTGCGGCAATGTGGTCCATACCTTTTGAGTGACATGTGACTAAATTAATATGCGATATTTGTGAAATGCTGTATACATGATATACAATGAAGATATACATTATATATACAATGGTGTGATGTGAATGACTATTTTTTCTGGCTGCACAAGACGTCAGCTCTAAACAATTTGTCATATCTCTCAAAGAAAATGCCGGTTGAATCGTGAGCAATACGGCGTATAAGCAAATAAACATGAAAATTAAGTAAATATTTAAAATATCAAGTCTATTTGATTCATGTTGCAGAAAAGTTATAATGCCAGAAGAACTTTCCATAATCGGTATAAACTTCGTCATAGTTATGTTTGTCATAGTTATGTTCCTTTGGTTATACCCCACGAGAATATTGATTGTTAGGAATACGAACCAATTCAAAATACATAAAGGTCTTTCATGTGTGCTAAGAAATTTTTTGCAAATTCCTCGCGGAAAACAATTCTTAGAATAAATTTAAGAACTATCATACACCGCAGATAGTTGTGTCCTTCAGTTATATTTAATGTGAAATATTTTCCATTTCTTGTTGGTTTGATGGAATGACTAGACGGAGACGCGTATAATTAGTTTTAAATTTCCACGATAACCATAGGCTTTGAAATCTTTATGCTGACCAAATTTGTTTTTGCGGCGTGCATGGTATTAATAGATTTTAGTGGTCGAAGTGTAACCAGTTAATTAACGCGACACATTGAATGTGGCGAACTAAAATTATAAGCTTCAACTTCTGAGGAATCGTGCTAAAAAGTAAAGCCTAGAGACTAGTAAGCAGGTGTAATTCAATGCCGTATTAGGACCTTGACGCAGAATTGTGAATATAATTGTATAGCAATTTATAATAATGAATATGCATCGACCATATTTCCATTAATGAACGACGATGTTAATGCAGCTTGCAGTTCCTCATAATTGATATCTCTTGCATACCATTAAAAAGTGGATTTAAGCCGTGGTTCGCCGTATCCTGATTTGCATGTAACAATAAAATTGTACTTCATCGATGTAAACAATTGAATACTGTTTGTTGCGGAGAACTAAACAATGTAAGCAATGGTTATGCATGATGGCTTTGTTAAGACGTGTTCTTCCTTAAAATGAGTGTACCTGAAAAATTGATTCTTCTGGCAGGCACCACACACGGAAATCAATGGCTAAGGTTTCGGCTTACGTTTGTGATCACAGAAAAGAACTGTTAGCAATCTACCAGGTGCATCACTATCCTAGTAATAAATCAAGATATGGGACGCACATACATTGCAATCAATGATTTTTTAATTAACTTATATAGCGTTATGCTGAACGAATTTTTGGTTAGGAATTTTTCGGTATTGGGCACAAGCTTTTTGTTAAACTAAATTCATGCGTGCAAGATAGTCATGAATTAATTACGTATTTCAATGAGTAACCAAAAAATCAAACTTTCGTTCTTTTTGATTTTTGGAAATATTTGTGATTGCCACTCGCACAAGTCTCAATTCGAATCCAATTATATTTGGAATCGTTTTGAACGAAACTATCATTTAATCTTTTTTTGCCTATTTTAGTGCGAGTTTGCGTAGGAGCAAAATGTCAATAGAGTTATTCGACCGCCGGCAAACATAATGTAGAAAAAAAATGATATTTAATATAAATTTACACGAGGTTATGTTTATGGTCTCTGCTTTTGGTCGTAACATATATTGAGCATGGGCCCTTCAGTAGTTTAAAGAAAAACTCAGGTAAATTTCATTATTAAATAACTCTTTTCAATAACGCAAAATTCATTCAATATTGTTTACTGTTGGATGCCTAAAATAAGTTATAAATGATACGCTCGTTTTATGCCAAAAATAATCTTCATTCTTTGGGATATCTGTTGTACTTAGCTGCCATTCGACAGTTTTGTGTATTTTGACTTGCTTATGTTCAGTAGCATGATGCCAACTATTACAGCCACATATTTTAGATGATAATGCAGCCCACAACCGTGCCATGTCTCAAGGAGACAACGGCCAGCGACTAGCAATTATCCAGAAGTTCGCTGAATCACACACGACGAGCATATGTAGAGTCGTCATTTTGAATCTCCATTTGGCCTACCAGTCATTAGACTATATAAATGAAAGTGCACACCTTGCGCTAAACCTATCAATTTTGTTTATCACGGCAAGCGAATTGTTTCCTTGAAACTATTTAATGTTATTAATTGCAATATTAATATCTCCGTAACGGAATGTTGACTTTGACAAATTATACGCAATTCACCTCAAATTTTCCTCGGAACATTCGTAGATAATGTTTCTATTATTACGATTTTGCTCAATTATTATTACCGGTTGGCTCAGCCAAGTATATAATATCAAAATGCAGGCAAAGTATGATACCACATTAAATGGATAAAAATAATTTTATAAGCATGTGCATAGATTTGCCGAAAGTACATATCAATATAATACAAAAATGGCATATCTCTTATAGCATGTTTTCCGTTGCAAAGATTTTATAGAACTAATTTGCGAAAATTTTACATTAACTTGGTGAAAATTTCATAAATTCATCTAATACAACAGAGACTTCTTAGTATAATACAACTAGAACACAAAAAATATTTTTTATTGCGGATCAAAAAGATATATATATATATATATATATATATATATATATATATATATATATATATATATATATATATTTGTGTGTGTATTTTGTATGAAAACTCATCAACAAATTAGTACAAATATAATCAAATTTATCTACCAAACTCAGCCTGAACAAAAGGTATAGTCTTTTATATGACTGCATTTTTTGTTTAAAGGCGATTAACCAGTGGGACTCGGACCATTGACCAACTGTCCTAAATTATTTTACCAAGATATAGTGAGTTTAGGTTTAGGAACCTGCCGCTACTCATCAATCGCGAGTTTAAACGAAACGGAAGTGTACATGAAATAAAACTTGTAATTCACGCTGCCTCTGGGTTATCCTTCTGGTCCTATTTGAACTAATTTGTTATGAGGTAAATAATTCATTTTACATAAATACGAACACTGTTTTAATGAAATATTTTGCGAGAAATGAAAAGTGATTGATATTTATGCCTTTGCTAATACTAAAATTAATATGAATAGCAAAATTTATTTTTTGAAATTTTTTTTGAAATAGAAATTATAACTCTTCTCTGAAGTAGTTATTTTAGTATTATAGAAATCAATTTCAATATTCTCGTAACTAAACATTTGATTTTGATTTATTAGGTAGATAAACAGCGTATGACTGGTAACTTCGACTATCACCACATTGGTTACGTTTCGAACACACAACAATATTTTGCCAGAGAAATTGAATGTATAATTGTAGCTTTTTTAAATTGTAGAAAATATAAAAATTTATTATTAAAAAAAGGATCGATATGCTTTATTGTAATTATGGACACACATTTTGTTTAGCAAAATGAGTTAATTCAATTATTTGTATGTGATATTGAGGTAAACTACACTGTAAACAGCCAAATGAGACCCCTATCTCGACAATGAAATAAAATCTTAATATCAAGCATACTTCTAAATTCGAATAAAATTGCGAATTCTTATAAAATAGTAGGCCGATTGACGTAGGCCCTTTTGATGTTCATAGAGTTATTTTCAGCAACAGAAGTATTTAAAAAAATACCTTATACATTGTGCAGATGTAATTTCGCTCTATCGGATCCTCCGAATTACTAGACACATGATTTCATTTTTAAAAAGAAACACGTGGTCTACATAAATAGTACATCTAGGTATATATATATATATATATATATATATATATATATATATGCATACTATTATGTATGTATATATTGATCAAGAAAAATGAAGCAGAAAAAGTTTATATAAATCCAATCCCGCATTTAGCTTGATAATCTCCATGGTAATGTTACTTCCACAGTTCTGCGCAATGTCTATTTCTTGCAATGGCCTAAAATAATTAAAGTGTGCTTATAAACGTAAGCTTATTTGCAAAGGAAAGCGCTTTTTGCATTTCACTTTTTTATATGAGAATATATGTTTAGGTATAGATGTACTTTTAGCCCCAATCTTATTTGAATACACCAATTTGGCATGCGCCACAGAAAAACGTGAATTCAGTTTTCCATGGTTTTTCCCAAAATATGATTGCTTACAGGTAAAATTTCAGTTTGAGATAAAGATGGATTCAGAGTGCAGTGGAATTTTGCAATTTTCACGAGTCAGATGAAGTTTGATTTAGATTTCATGAAAATTAATTCTGCCGCGAAAACTGGGACCACCAACGCGGAATGTAATCTATTTCTCAGCCCTTCATTACTTCTTCATCTTTATATTATGATTGAATATACACGGGTTTTTACAAAATATTCACATTATTACTGCGCAATTCATTTTATCTTTGGACTGCTACATATTATTATAATATTGAGCATAAACAATAATGAATGGAATATTTCCCTCACCAGCCTACTCAGTGTTCAAACAAGCAAGCGTGCAACTGGAAATTCCCTTGTGTGCAGGGTGTTAACGGAACTTTACTTCTGCTTCTAGAATCGATATCTATTAAGAAGTAAAAGTTGCGCTGTCAATGTTTGATTAGCAAAATTGATCTGCACAAAGTGTCATTAATTCTACGTTTTTGCAACACGCAAAGGAAAGCCGAAGTTTTTACTGCTTTTCTTTCCATTGAAAGGTAAATATTTTGACGCCATTTACTTAACGCATTACGTTGTTCATCACCATTCAATTTGCTTTCGTTGACCGAAAATATATCATTAAAATATCGATTTTTGAGTTTCACTTCACTCGGTAGCATGCACATTAGCAAATTGGCCACGAGCCAAGTCAAAGACGAAATCGTCCCTAGACCATATATTTTCAAAACAAATTGTACGGCTAATCAGCACAAATAAAGTAATTTCCCTAACAGAACTTCACATAGCATTTAATTTGAAAAAAAATCCGGAGAATAAAAAATACAAAAAAATAGTAATGATTTAGTTTAAATGTGTCATATTTAAACCAATCTGTCACTAGGTGCACAACACCTGATGCACAGTTCTATATATATATTAACTTTTCGAAAAAAACAGTATACAACTAACAGAAAATATATATTTTGCTTAAAATGCGTGTTATAAAATAAAGAAAAATCATAAAATGTACACATAAAAAGATTTTTACCGTTTGATTTATTTCAAAATAATCTGTAAAACTCAATAAGGTTCGTATTTTCTCATTGCCATCAATAGCATAGCAACCAGTTAGCTATTTAATGTGTTTTCATGTTTGTCCTTAGTACAATGTGTGCTGAAGTAAGACTATATTTCTTCATTTTCGCCAAGGCATACAATCTAGGTGTCTGGTTTCAAAAGAGGAACTCCATTGGTTGTGCCGGCATTTTTACCTTCTCCTTCTTTAGGAAGTAGTGTTAGTGTCAAGTTTAACCTCCAATGTCTTTCCGGTGCATCATTCTTGGATTCACTCCAAAGTTGTGTACCAGATATTAAGTAATTCGCCTTAGAAGCGAGATATATTTGCTGATAAGTGAATAACAGCATCACTGTCTACACCCAACTGTCGTGGAGTTGACATGTGTACTTTAATCGAAAAAGCTGTCCTTGACTTTGACTAATTCGAAAATAAGAGACAAATGTGCACGATCTGTTATTTAAACCGTCATTGGTTGTCAACATTATACAATTTAAAAATACATAACAGACTGCAAAATAATTTCAAGTACTGCTTCATTTTCTCTATAAATATCTTTTCCAAATACGCAAAATGTACTTCTGTAAGCGACAGCCAAACTTTGGAAATAAATTAGTTTCATTTTCGATTAGATATTGAAAAACTAATTCTGATTGGGCGGTTTTTTATGAAGGAAAAGATTCACGCTTTTAGTACTTGCTTGCCTAAATCTTACAATAGCGTTATAATTTATTTAAATGTATACTTTCAAAGACACGATATTCAAGCAGAACGCCAGAGACGTCATTCAAATATGCTCAGAAATAACACAATTTACCATCAGACATTTATTTTCTGGGGTGTCTCAATCGATGAATGTTTTCTCTCTATATGGTTTGCTTGAATTTTTCAGTTTAACATTTTCTAAAAAGTGGTCGCATTCCACCCCCTTCCTTAATTATAATCTGAATATTAAAATATAATCGCATTTAACCACTGCCTTGGTTATGATGTCTGAAAATCGATATAAGACAACCATTCAAATTTACGCCGGTTTTGATAAAAACATTTCCTTATCCCGCTAACAATAATAGTGCATAATTAGATTGTTTTTCTATATCTAGTTTTTTTAAATATATAATTTTAAAAGGCCTATTATTTAAAATACAGCGTGACTTGGAAATAGATAATATAGATGACAATAAATTGTGATTGCATAAATATATGTTTGTCTCAATTAATATGAACAAAATATTAGTTTATAAAACATATTTCGCATAGATAACAATTTATGATTTCACGGTTCAGTAAAACACGGATTCCATTCAAATAATAAAAAAATATAATTATTGCGGTACTATTTGTGCTATCCTGGGAATACTGAAACGGAAAAATTTACTACTGTAGTTCTCTTATATTATGCCCATTCAGAACAAAACAACTTCTTGTGGAAGCATTGTTTACTCTCGTTGAGACAACTACGAATTTGCAATATTACCTACCCTAACATTATAATAGACACACGGAATTAATTTTCAATATTGGCGTAATTATTATCGTGGTAAGAAAATAGAAATTCAATCATAATTTATCTTGTATATATTTGATAAAAACTGGGAGCCTAATTACTATTGTGGATTAGATACTGTTTATTTGCAGACAACTAATATATATCCAATTATGTATTAGGTGTTACGCACCCCGTAAAAATTAATTCAATTATGACCACAAGGATAAAAAAAGACAGTAAGTACGAAACGAATGTGCACGAGATTTTTTTTCGTTCATGCTCTTTGGTCTATCCTTCTGGTCATAATTGAACTAATTTTTTACTTGATGCGCAATACCTAATACATAAATGCTATTCTGGATATCTTCTTCAGTTATCATTATCAGAATTTTAATGTTCCACAAATTAACTCTATACATCTCCAAAGATAGTATTCGTTGACAGAATTCTATTCGTGATGTCAAGTAATGATGTGCTTTACAATCTGTATATTTAATAATATTGGACCTCAATTAAAATTTTTCTCCATCTTTTCGAACTTGGCAACACAGATAAAACTGCGAAAAATCAAGTGATAAATATTTAAAAGCATGAAATAAATTTTTATGAAAATTTATTGGTAATGTATGCGCCATTGGAAAAAAACATGAGAGAGTATGAATTGGGTGCATATTTCATCAAAGATCAAAGGTTTCTTACAACTTTGTGAGTCAAGATATGCAATAGTAGCGTTAGCATCACTCTGTTTAAATATATTCTCAGTGTGCGTGCATAACGATGATTTGTTGTAATTTAGCAGACGCACATTGCAGACCTTCTTAGATATAGTGAGAATCTCTTTTGTAGTCACATTTCCGAATTGGCTCAATGTCAAACAATTCAAAATGAGAAATTTTACTACAATACTTTGATTATATTTCCACACTAAAGTATTACCAAGAAGGAAAACAGATACAAAAAAATTAATTTTAACATTAAAAACACCGCTGTTTAGTTATGAATACAACAATGTTCTGCTATAAATATTTTTTTCATTACATCCTCCATTTGGCAAGTATTTCAGGGCAATACTGATTATAGAAGCAAAATATCAAAAGAATCCAGAAATAATTTCCGCAGAAATTGGCCGAGATATGAGTAAATAATATCCTCGACATCAAACATTATTTATTATATATATCCGAAGTTATAAAATGAACACAACTGAATTTCCTCTTATACAAAAATAAGGGTATTAATAAATAATTAAAGTATGTAATGCACAACACATCAGCACAACATAGTATTCTGCCGACAAGGAATAATAACACACACTGTGTATTTAGTCATCACATTAAACACATATAAACACCACCAAATGAACATTGGCAACAAACTGTGCAATAATATTCGGTCCGACGGAGTAACATGCAAAAAAAGCTCCGCGAAGCAAATAATGATTACCACTTTTGCTTTGGACACAAAATGGAAAAAAACTGAAAAGGAACAAGAGAAAGAATCTCATGGGAAATAAGACTTCCACCCTTTCTTAACACAGATCTTTGGCTAAGCTTTGACAAGAAATATGTTCGTAAAATATTACAACACGTTGTTCCAAATATTTTATCGGACACAAACATTACCACGACGCATACGAAACGAAAGACAATTTTGTTTGTATCTGGAATATTGTGCACGAAATTTATTATATTTTCATATTTAAAAATATATCTGCATGTGGTTTGTTATACAATTAGCACACCGTCGGTTGCCATTGATTGACTTCAGCACAGCTAATATAACAGCAAAGCGTGGGATGTTAAGTAACCTCTGCGAATGCGCGGGGGAATAAAAAATATTTTTAAAGTTAAAATTTCGTTTCATATGCGAAAACATTTTACTCAAGGCATAAGTCGTCATATTAATCAGGCAAATAGAACAACCAGTAAATAACGCATCAATTTTCTGAAATTGCATTCAAGGTGCATAATTGTTGTAAACCCCTCGGCTTAGTGTCTTACAAATTATTTTGAAAAATATTACATTTCTTACTCTAATTTCTGACTTTGTAGAAAAAGAATCTGCAGAGAAAAGTTAAATTGCTCGCCATAATCGTCAAAAGGAAAACTTGCTTTGAAGGCGAAATAATTTATCTCCGATTAGCCAGATTGCAAAATATGTTAACAAGTGCAGAATAAAAATGAATTTTTTTTCGCGCTGTCGGACAGATGAAGTTTATTTGTTGATTAGCAAGCAATTATAAATTACGATTCGCAGAAAAGCATCCTCCTGATTGCACTGTATACTAATACTAAATCAAATGAATCATCAGGCTTGAGTTAAAGAGCATGGATGGTATCAATCATATTTTACGTTTATTTATAATATTTCAATTAAATATCAGCATTTATCAAGCTACTATTGTGATTTTTTTAAATCAAGTTTGTGAGGTTCACGTAAACACCAATCCCATTGTATTTGACCAGTCGTCGAACAACATAATAAAACTACCGCCAGTCGCCGACAACTGGTTAAATACAATAGGATTGGTGTTTGCCTCTTGCTCGCAAACTTGATTTAAATAATTGTCACCACCACCCTCGCAATCAATTATTGTTTAATACTATTTTTATTTTAATTGCTAAATATTTTTTAACTTAATAGATTTTAAACACTGATAAATTAAATGTACGCTCAGATTTAGTAACAAATTTCACCGCCTAAAAACACGATAAGAATGTTTTAATTTCAGATATGAACGGTAAAAAGGAAATACGATTACGTTAACAATGTTTTACTTTAAATAATCAAATATTTCAGTGTATTTTGTACTTTCCATTAAATGTATAACATGAATTTTTAAAATTTTACCGACATCGGAAATGATGCACCAAAATTGTTTTAAATTGGTGTAAATTGGTAAAGTCTAAACAAAATTTTATTCAACTATCTCAAACCCAAATAAAAGAGACATTAATTTTGTTTTATACAGTTTTACAACCACTACACGTAAAATTTAATTAAACTGACTCAAGAGTGGTTACTTCATCACTACTATTTAGTCTGCGAAATATCCGCCGTAAGCCTGTAAATTTCACTTTAATTGCAGTTGTTTTCACCTATTTTAGTTGTTTGTAAATATGTTAATTGAATAAAATCGTCTAGATAAAATGAAGTAGAAAAAGTATGACAAAACACAGACACGATATAATATCTAAGTAAAATACAATCTACAAAAATTAAATTAACTTTTTAAAGCCGGTTAAAATAACACAAAGTAAATAACCGGCCAGAAAAAAATTGAACAGACACAAGATCTGATTTTCATGAGTCGGTATTATTTTAAAATACCTGATAAATTCAAATTAAAAGCATTTATAATTATACGTGACAAATAAAATGCTGCGAACCTTAAATGATGCAGTATAAATCGAAAATATACATTACGTTATACAGGCTAACGGGCAGAATTCCTAAATTCTTTACTAGGCAGGAATGACAGAAGTAGTTTACCTGGTAACAGTTAGGCAGACATACATTTAGGAATAGGTATTGGTATTTTTTCAATTTAATTTTGCGAAATTGTACACCACCTTTGCAGCTGATTTACATTTTAAACATAGAATTACTGAATTGTTTTATAGCCATCTTCTAAAATTACATATAATGAGTGAGAAATTTTGGAAAGAAATAGTTTTATTTTATTTTTATGAATTAAATTTTACCAGTTTGGTCAATAATACACTTTAAATTAAGTGCCGGTTAATATAATATTGTAAAAATACCAACGGAATACAACAACTAACTTGAACTGTGCCTAATATTTTTATAGAAACGAAACGTTTTATATTGTTGACTATAAATTAGGAAATTAGGTATAAAACTGAAAAAATCAAAATCGGAATTGCATGTTTAAGTAGTTTAAATTTAAACAACATTTACATTAATTAAATGTAGGCAGTAAAAATCCTAGAACGTCATTTAAACTTCAGCAGAAGAGTGATTAATGAGACCTAAATCTGAGAACCATATCGATATATTTGCTTTTCGATTAGTTTTTTCGAACTTTTATTGCTATTGTAAGATTATGACAAGCGAACTGAACGTTATTTGAATGGTGATAATCAGCTAATTAAGAAAGAATTTTTTTTATTTCGTGCCTAATCATTTTGTTTTAATTAATGTTATTTGAGTTATTTTGTGAAAAAAAAGGACGTGTGTAATTTATCTGAATAATTTTTTTTGCGAAAAATTTTCCCTAGCACAATTTAGAAAATACGAGACCATATAATAATTTTGCACTATTATTATACTTACATTTACAAAATTATTAATAAAAAATATATATAGTATAAAGAACGTTCATAATTATGAATTTTCCTTGACGTTTTTATTTATCTTCTTGGACAAAATTTAATAACATTGCGGAAAACGCTGGGGAAAACTAAAAGGGGCATGGCAAATATTCCTGCCAGACTTCAATTAAACACCTGTTCGAATTGTAGAGTATATTTTCTATTTTAAGCATATACGAAAAGAAAACGCATTAACTAACAGAAAAATACTTACAAACAAACTTTTATAATTACGCTTTCTACTTGCCAGATTGACCATTTTTGCAAATTTAAATTTAGAATAGGTCTTTTCAATCACGAAAGTGACTTGCGTAATAGACAAAATAAGTATAAAGAACCCGCGATGCAATATATATACTTCCAACTAGTTAAACTAATTTGACTTTCATGTTTCTTCATTTATGTCCCATTATTTCGACTATACAAGGCGGAAAATTACATGTAATTTGAAGAAGGACGCAAACAACGACTTTTTTACTGTCATTTAAAATGTTTATTTATGGCGATGTGAATTTATATTTTCAACACTATTATTCTGGCCGAGTTTTGTTTTTTTTAAATGTGTATCTTGCTGATTTTACTTGTAATTTCTCCCACTTCTCAATGAATATTCATTGGTTTTTCTGCTATATTTGGCTTCTTTCTATAGTGATAAGTTGCGGTGATCTCGCTAAACCGGACAACGGTGTGATTCAGTACACTTTTGGTGATAAACAGTACGGTGCTAAAGCTATCCAGCAATGTGAGCACGGTTTTATGGGTAAATGCATCACACCAGACGGAAAATCCGTATCAGCTCTGAACAATGGTAAACGTTTTTTTTGAAAATAAAATTTAATTTTCAAACAATCGAAAACTAAATTTAAATCATGTATGCGAGGTTGAAGCAAACACCCATCCCATTGTGTTTAACCAGTCGTTCGATCAACGTAGAAAAATTAACGCCAGTCGCACTCAGTGACACGTTTTGACCTTCCAAGATCATCAACAGAGTACGACGGCAAACTGACTAGCGAGGATCAAACCTCATTGCGTGCATATGGAAAGCAAAATTAGATATGCGGCTCTCATGTCTATTAGTCGCGCATACAATGCACGTTACTGGAAATGTCGGCTGCACAGTTTGTAATCAGTCACGGACATTAACTGATTGCAGCCTTTGCCACAAATAAATATCTAGGCAGTACAATTAAACACTAATTTATTGCGCGAGTAGTGGTTACAATTCTATAAATCAAGTTTTTGAGCTTACAGTAAACACCAATTCCATTGTATTTGTATGTTATTCGAAGACTCCTTAAATACAATGTGATTGGAGTTTACTTCAAGCTGACAAACTTGATTTGAAGAATTGTTACTACCACCCGCGTAAAGAATTATTGTTTAATTGAATTGCGTATATATTAAGGATGATGATTTTAATTATCATTAGTTGCAATAATACAATGAAGATAAATACGTCAGATTTTTACCATTTTCGATGTACAATGCTGCATTCACCTTTCTGGTAGACATATATTCAATATTTCACAAGCAAATTGTATCACGTAAACCAAAATGGGTGTTCATGACCTATCCTGGAGGACGGCACATTCGTTTATATTTAAAATTACGACACATTCATAATACTTTCTAAGTCAGACTTTTGATAAGAATAGATTTGTTGGAATATAATTTTTATCTCTAAATAACAAATGTTAAATATTCATACAAAAGGAAAGAAATAATTGAATGAAGAACGTTGAATTGTTTTTGTCTATTTAAGTGAACCCGCACGAAATCACTTCAATTTTAAAACTTTTCCACTGAGTATTTTTTAACAAGTAACAATTTCCTGAATAGGATATTCACAAATTTAATCCTCAATTTACAAATTTTGTTAAAAAGGTTTTCGGTGACATAAATGTTTATATTCGATTTTTTCTTTCTTTTGCCCTACCGGAAATACATATTCGTAGTAAGTGGTAATTTATAATTTTATCGCTCATCGTGATGAATAAAACAGACTCCACTTGAGATTCAGACTGATGAACATTTTAGATTTTCGTATGAAATGATTCACCATTATCTCTTAATCAGTGTCTTTCTTAAGATGTTCTCTTTCATCCATTTTACATACCTTCTATTGGTTTTCGTTTACCCGAAAAAACCAACCCAGTGAACACTGGTTCGTGCACGACCGCATTTAGTCAAGTATATAGACACGTTACAAACGGTTGTGTAGACGAAGATCTTGCAGGAAATTTTACATTGTGGATTATGCTAGGACACTGAACGCTTCGATAGTCACTTACCGTAGTCTGCCAAATTCCCACGCCAATATTCGTCGACAGGATCCTTTGTGCGCTTTAAAAGCATGTTAATATATGCATACTCCGCGGTGATCCGAAGAGCTTTCCTGCATTCAGAATATTAAATTTCGTAATCTTACTATCTAACCTTACTAATCAGCAGGTTGAAATAGCCAGCATTTCACCTCTAAATAGAGCCTTCATATATGATCATTCTGCATTCTTTCAGCTGTGATCTAATTATGAATATGACATCGAATGTAAATAACCTATAAATGACTAATTGTGTCTCGAAGATCAGCCACATTTTTTTAACAACATTGTGTGTATGGGGCGTATTTTTTATTATGTAAATCAAGTTTTACCAGTTTGAAGTAAACACCAATCACTTATATTTAGCCAGTCCTCGAACAACATAGCAAAACTGCCGGCTGGCACGGATACCGACGCGGTTCGGCCTCATATGATCGTCACTGGTGTACGATGGCAAACTGACTAGCGAGGATCAAATCGCAATGTATATATATAGAAAGTAAAACTAGGTATGTGGCAATCACCTCTAGTTATCTCACATACATCGTACTTGACTGGTAATGTCGGCTGCAAATCTTCTATGCAGTCACCTACATTACTTTTTGCATATTTCGCGAGCTTGAAATAAACATCGACCACATATTATTTAATCAGTCGTCGAACAACACTGCAAAACTTTGTTGAATTGTTGAAATATGCCATTTAATTTTGTAGCCACTATATTTGCAATTAATTTTACTGAATGAATGCAATACATTGTATTCTATGCAGAAACTTTACATTGTTCAACGTGCACAGTTTAAATGTAAAAAATGTTGGATTAAAAACAGTTTCCTTTTATTTTAAACAGAAAGCACCAATAAAAAGAAGCTTCGTTAATTTTATGTTATATAGCCTTTATTTTTCTCTTTTTCGACATATTACACAAAAATGTTATTTCATTTAGGCAGGAACTAACGCGTAGAAATGTTGATTCTCCTACTTTTTGATCATATTCAAAGGCAAAATTAGCATTTAAATAAATAAAACACACATTAGACAATGTAACGGGAATATATTTTTACTAAATTGGATGCAGCATATCATCGTTTATATTTTTTTAAATGTTCACCTATTTCTTTATTATTAATTCTTAAATGTTATCGTAAATTATTTTTCATTAACGTTGTGTAGTAGACTTCAAGTATAATAATTGTTTTTATTAAAATAATTAATATTTATTGATTACCAAATAAATTATCAGGGGGCATTCTTCAATGGAAAAAAGTTTCTAGATCAAAAAAGCTAATTGTGTAACAAACTTAATGACATCTAACATAATCAAAGGTATGAAATATCGATTTTCTGAAACGTTTCCATAACAAGAGCTAAATGTTAATTGGCACCAGATATATTTTTCAGTACGAAATTTAACCTTTTCACTTTTAGGAATAATTATTTTGCCAATATGAATTTAGTATATATGCACGAAAAATATTAAACATAAACTTTGAATGTAAACTACGGAAACGGAAAGATACTCATTTTAAGAGACTGATTTTGCTCTTTGTATATTGAGCTTAGATTCCCTGCCTGATATGAATTTGATTTGACTTATAAATACCGTTTTTTTGGCGCTGCCTACATTTTATTTTATTTATAACGTCATTGAACTGAAAGTCATAATCTTAAAAGGAAACTGTTTTTGATTTTAAGAATATTGCTTTATATTCATTTATGTCATTATAATTATACTTCACACTTCTCACAAATAAAAGAGTTACATCAGTTTGAATATAAAGTTAATATAATTAAAAGAAATGTGTTGGTTTTTGCTGGAACACATATTTGAACGGAAATCTGTTATTGATAACTATCAGAGTCATAAAGAAAAAAAGATTTTTTAAACAATAAACTCGAAAAAAGTACGAAGTTATTTATTTATGATGGTAAATTAACTAGATGATTATCTAAACTATTTATGACTCATTATTTATGAAAAACTTTTTAACTATTTTCTTGGAAACGGAAAATAAATTTACGTTTAAATAAAAAGCAAACGTGCTAAGCTTTTATTCGTTTTTTCTATATTTAGAAAAAAATTAATTGTGAAAATAAATTTACAAAACAAAATTTTATGACAAATTTTAGTCTTAAAGTTTTATCGAATGTCGAAATAATTATGACTTTTACATAAAGAAAAACTATTTACTCATTTCAGGTTGTGAATCTATTTGTGCGGAAAATAAGACTTGGGTCGGTTCGAAACTTATTTGTGAACGTAAGTTATTTTATTTTACTTCATTGTTGGCGAATCTAATTTCTTTTCCATAATTGTATAGGAATGCTGTATCTATGACAATATGAGTAGAAAATTTTTGAAAATATTCTGTGGCTAGATATTACTTTTAAACAGGATAAAACACATAGGGAAATCAATATTTTGTCTATATTACTAGTAACAGAGCATCGCTACATTTCACAGGAAATTGCAATATAAATAATGTAGAACGGTACAACCAGATTAAAATTAATAGCATAATAAATATATATTATGAATTCAAATAGTTTTTCGAAAAAGAGAAATCAAAATGGTTTTAGAATATTACGGGACAGCTCATAGAATAATATGGAAGCTATAGTAATTTGTTCGCATATAAGCCTATCATGAAAATATCTCAATCTAAATAATATTTTAAACGTTAAAAAAAATAAGTTTAAATTTTGAAAATTTAAAAAATAAACACAAAAACGTCAGATTTTATTTGTACGAATTTCTTCTCGTAAAATTTGGACATATTTTGCAATTGATGTCAGTTGTCATCTGTTTATCATATAATGAACATGAAAATGTTCAGCGAAACGCATCTAGGCATAGGTAAGTTCATGCATCGTCAGGTGAATTTCATAAAGGTAGCAAGGACACTGAGTTATGCTGAATTTAACTTTTTAAAAGGGGTGCCAGTCAAATCAGACTTAAATATGTGTTATTTGGTGCAATTTCGCTTTGAAAAAAAATTTGGTCAATTTAAAGTATGAAACAAACCTATGCTCAGAGCATATAGTAAAAATATTCGACTTTTAAATTATAACGTTAAAGAGATGTGGGTATTATTTTAAATATTTTCAAGTTTTTCATTGCACAAATTCATGCTTAAATTTTATTTTACACAAAATATTTGTATATTAATCATGACCGATATAATATTATAATATCTAATGAAGTATTTCATTAAACTCTTTTGCTTTATTCAAGTTTACAAAATTCCAAAATATTAGTTGCTTGATTTTGTATTTTTGATTTAATATTTTATTTCATTACTGGATTAAAATAAGGATTTTGTGCTCTATTTTTATTGACTTGGTTGCAAAATTTATTCCCAATTTAGTATTTCTCTATTTTAATTGTCAGATTGCGTGACTATAAAGTATGAATCTATTGTAAAGTAACGCGAAATTTCTCTTAAAAGATGTTAGTTAACCAGGAAAAATAGAAAATTTTCAATTGTGAACATCTAGTATAATGTGAGCAACAACGAAACCAAATCTGAATTTAAGTTGAAATATTTTTTAAATTTTAATTAGAAATTCAGAAGATATATTAATAAAAACCGTTCACTTTACCTTTTAGTTTTTTATATGAGATTAAATATTAGTGCTGTGCTAATCTGTTTGTTGGGGAAGCTAAGTTTGGCATCAAACACGTATAACACTCTATTTTACAAAGAGAATAAATCTTGTGGGTAAATATGTAGACTTAGCCTTTGCCCATAATTATGATGCTTTCAAACAGGTGCTAGGCTATATTTATATTACTGGTAAAGTTTAAACAATCTATATACATTATATTTACAATTTTTATTTTTTATTATCAAAAGCCATCTGGTCTAATAATTACAGTTTTCACAAGCGAAATGTTGTTTAAAGGTTATAGGTCATACATACCCCAAATGTGCCTGATTAATTACATTAATTAGCACGAGTTAATTAGATGTTATCTAGTTTATTCATTAATAGACGCGCTAAAAATAGAACAATGATTTGATTCATATGTTAAAACGAAAATTTTGTCAGAGTTTCCCACAACAAATATAGAAGAAATGCATTAATTATTGTAACAATCTTAAAAGCGTTTACTATGTCCTCTAAATAAACGTGCGCTTTCTGTCATGGATTATACTTCAGTATGTAATATGCAAGTGTTTATTAATTTAATATTATAAAATGATTGAACACACTGAACTAAATTTTGTACGCGCTTTTTAATGTTCTACAAAACAAATTTCCGATGCAAATTTTGGAATACGCTTTTTGCATTCTATTGTTTTCCAAAGTTATGCTGGTCTCAGTTGCACAAGTTAACTGACGTGTTGTTGACTTTCCATAACAAATAGTATCGTTAACTTAGATGGACAAATGGCAACAAAACGCGCTCATATATCAAATGGCATCTTTTAAACAAAAGCCTTCCTATACCCTCTGTTACAAAGATTCCCTTTAGCGATTAATATTTTAGCCCAAAGTTGTTTAAATTTATTCCATATACTAATCGATTACCACAAGATTATTTGGCTTCTTATTGTCATATGTTATCCTTCTTAATCAAATGAATTGTACAACACTGAAAGTCATGTACACTCCATGCCTTCGCATTTAACACACACCAGACATTCTAACTGAGCACTGTTCTATATGTCTAAGTGATTATTATGAACTGAATAATTTACAGTTAGATTAGAAAACATACATTTATTTCGATAAAAGTCAGATAATGTAATTCGTTTTATTAGTAAATATAAATGAAGCTGTCATAACGACATTTGACACTTGCATAAATACTTCTAAATCTTTTCGTTTTGTTCAATTTCCTGTCGCGCAAGTATTCAAATTATATATATATATATATATATATATATATATATATATATATATATATATATATACATTAAATTTATTCCGATACATATCCCAGATATATTGATGATATTTTCATTTTCGTTGATGAATCTGCAGAAAAGAATGTCATACACAAAGATATTTGTAGCGTGAACCAAATCACACAATGTAGCACATAGTATTTTCCGGGTATTTTGGTAGTAGAATTTGTAGTCAAATTCAAAGAATGAGCGTTGCTTAAAAGAATCTTACGATTAAACGGTTATCAATAAAAATTTAGCGAAATTTACATAAAGCATGAACAAGGACGGAAATCAATAAAGCCGTATCCATACATTGTAGTTTAATTTACGTTTTAATTGAGACAAGCCATTCGAAATAATAAATCGAATAAGTAATATAGCAGTGACTACGAAGAAGCATAATAAAGAAATTACTTTTTTTTAAAAAACGTCAAACTATACATAAGATAACCTAAGACCAACAACTCGAAATCCACGAGTCCAATATTTTTTGAATTTACACTCATGGTATAGTTGCTCAGTGCCCAATATAGGTCGTACTGGCTGATTGAGATTGAAGCGAACCCCAGAATATTTGCTAAGAAACGTAATTGGTATATAGGAGAAATATACTCGGTAATAGTTAAAGTCATTTCTGAAAAAATCATACTTATAACCGGGCGGATTTATAGCAGTTATTCGAGGCAAGGTAAGAAAATAATTTACGTACAGAATACAAAGTGAGCTGAAAAATCCAACATGCATATAAACGTGTCACCAAAAATTTTTCAGTCAAGAATTTTAAATTTTTACTATTTTTTAGGTATTGCCTTTAAATGCGATAAAACTTTAAAAGTTGAAAGTCGTATTGTTATGACTTTCAAGTGGGTACGTTATTAGTTACCAATTAACTAATTCAGCAAAAAAATAAAGGTGAAATTAAATCTGAAAAGGAATATGATTTCGGTTGCTAAGAAATCGCAGACCCAACATTCTTGTCATGGACAGTGGACGTAAGATCCACATTTAAGACACTTTAAAACATGTACGAAGTTTAAATTCGAGCATTTATTTAAAAGTTTAATTTCGTGATCAGATGCCGAAGAGGGATTTTCAAAGTACACCAGTAAATGTGACTTAAGACAATTTGCTGTTGTGTCCGACTGGTAACTATTGTTTGTTTTATGTCCACAAGCTTGATTTAAAAAATGACATATTGATAAGCTTCTGCCTGAACATTTCTATGCCATTTCGGGGCATCTGCATTTGTGTACTACTACACAGTAACCAATCTAACTAATTTGTTAAAATGTGTGTCATGCATTCTATACTTAAACTTTTTCATTGTTCTCTTTAGTTAATCCTGTTTTGTTCACCATTGTACATTGACCTCTTTTTCATTCACTGTTTTAATTTGAACTCTATTGTGTTGGGTTTTTGCTACATTCTACTCAAGATGTGATACATACATCACCACAAAACACATTTTTTCCTTTTTTCCGTTACAAAATCCTTAAAAATAGAAATTTTTATTTAAATTAGATTGAAAAATGAATTTTAATTTTGATTAATAAATACTGTTTAAAATAAAAATTTGCATATGTCCTTAAATCTTAGAAAATAAGTATGCTTTGTTTAAACATTTTAAACATTAACAGCTGATTATAACATTAGCCTGATGGTCTTGATTTGAACATCCATTAAGATGTATATTTGCCTACCTTAAAATTATTAAAATTTATTCAATCTTAAGTTACGGACAAAGACAGATTAGTTTTTGATAACTGCATATTAGTTCCTTAAATCAAATGAAATATTAGAAATAAAAGTAAATTCAATTAGCTAAAATTATTTGTCGTGGAGTACATTAAATTCATATTAACTCAAGATTTTTTAATTTTTCAAAATACTTAACTTATTTAGGCATATTTAATCTAAGAACCTTATTTATACAATACCAAAGTGTTCTGCCAGTAGAATTCACTGTAAGTACGCTGAAATGCATGTATCAATTTTATTCATAGTACTCTTTATATGTGCAAAAAGGAAAACAATAGCAGATACAAGAATTGTTTCTATTTCATATTCTTCTCAACTATCTATAAATGAACATCTCCTTATATTTAAATTTAAGGCCAAGAAAAATATTAAGTAAATATATTTGAGAAATTTTATCATCTTGCCTCCTTTTAATAATAATTGATTTTATTATCATTTTTTCTATTATGTTGTGAGTTTTGTATGACATAACAAGAGCAAAAACGTAGGCACATAAAAATGAACATATCCCAATATCTAGAGGAGACCACGAATTGAACGCTAAACAAGTTTATTCGCACAAAAAAAACTTGTGATCAATTTTCACTTCGATATGTCTCATGATGCATACCGAATCATTTGATAAAAGAGTTTAGTTGCCTCAATCTTTTCATTTACGTATGACTAAATAGGAAACTTAAAATCATTCCCGAATTTCTATATGAAAAAAAATTGCAGGTGTATTGACAATGCTCAATAAAAATTATAGTGCCCAAAATTTCAGAACTGATAATTTAAAAAAAAGATGTTTCAAAGTATAAAAATAATACTTCTCTTGGAATGCGGACCTTAATATAATTTATATTACACTTTCCATGCGCAAAAAGCCAAATAATTTTTATCAGATACAAAAACAAACTTTTTACTCATAATCTTCTCAGATATCTACAAATGAAAATCTAATTATATATAAATTAAATGCTAAGCTTTAATAGTAAAAATTGTAAACATGAAGACAGTGTGAAATAAGGGAAAACCAATCAATTGCGTGCATCAAAACCAGTTCAGGGTCAATGTATGAACATGCTTCTTCTACTTGCATAAATCCAGATTATGCATAAAGCTTCGTACGTGGCTAAAACCTTTCTTTTATTTCAATTAGTAATTATAGTGCCCATCAATATGAGCCGTTTCTACGCCTTTTACCCACAATACTTTTCGTCCAGATATGTTGGATAATTGGACGGTTAAATCAAATTTATCAATGTGTATTCATATAGAAAAATCGGTTATTTTCTATAATACCATATTAACGAAGAGCATAAATAGTATTGTTTTAGGGATTTGATTTATTTTAGCAAAATAGGGAATAAAAACCAATTGTGAGTCCAATTAATTCTAGAAAAGTTTATACTTTGACTTTGTCTTTCAATTTTACCACAATTATTGTTAATCCTGTCCCATTCTTTCGGACTTCATTGAATTAATGTGTTACTGGGAAAGATAGAATTAATTCATGTTTCTTGTCATTCAATAGGCTTTTATTTTGTTGCAGATCAGGACATTTTGAAGAAATTAATCGTGAGAGGGATCCATAACTATTTACAGCATTTAACTTTCTTTTGTACTGAATCATTAAAATGCGACCTATTATATATTGTAACGTCATTCTGTTGAAAAGAATTAATAACTTTCTAATAATAAATATAATCCAATGAACGGAATTATTAAACTATTACTGTCAAAACCAGAATTATACACGATTTCTTTAGCCATTACGGAATTTTATTCAATTAAGCTATCGATCACTGCAAAATTTAGCCTGACATCAGACAATCAATGATTGGCAGATTTAATATATTCTGTGGAATCGGTCAGAAGCATAAAATTTCATAATCATATCGCACTATACTTGTCGAAACCGAAAATTCAGTCGATTAAAATTATTTAAAATTTAATGTGAATGCGCCAAAAGTTCTCACCAATAATTAAAGACGAAAATGGTCAAATAGTTGAGTTACATAATTTGTTTTACGTTGTTTAGTTCATTCGAATAATATATATATATATATATATATATATATATATATATATATATATATATATATCTATATATATAAAGAGAAAGAGATCGAGAGAGAGACTAAAATCGTCCTACTATAATTAAATTCATTTTAAATATCCCGAATCTCCCTCTAATCTATAAAAATAAGGGGGCTCTTACCAAATGGGAAATTAATGTTTTAATGGTTATATATATATATATATATATATATATATATATATATATATATACATATATATATATATATATATATATATATATAACATTAAACATTAATTTCCATTTTAAAGCCCCCTTATTTTTATAAATTGAAAGACGGGATATTTAAAATGAATTTAATTATAGTAGGACGATTTTAGCCTCTCTCCATCTCTTTTCTTTATATATATATATATATATATATATATTATTCGAATGAACTAAACAACGTAAACAAATTATGTAACCCCAACTATTTGACCATTTCGTCTTTATATATATATATATATATATATATATATATATATATATATATATATATATCTATATATATAAAGAGAAAGAGACAACAAAACAACCACTATAATTAAATCATTTAAATATCCCGAACCTTCAATTTATAAAAAAAGCTCCAAATGGAAATAATTTTAATATATATATATATATATATGTGTGTGTAAAGATTTGAAGTAAGTAAGCAGTGTATGATTAGTTATACTTATAAATATTGAAGTAGTATAGTACGATTTTATTATAAATGCGTCGTCTATATAAACTGATCGTTGCCTAAAATATAAAATACAAAAAGTCAAGGTCATTGGTTTTAACCTTATTGGGTACTTATAATGTACTTTCTTAAATTGCAGACAACGGAGCTCGATTCAACACATATTCGCTTCAAAATCTTTCAAATAATCCACCATACCACTGCTTATTTACATTCAAATACAACTTTTTAATAGATAATACGTCACGTATTCTATTCTGTGCTGCTTCTTTAACAGTTTGATATTCTCAAGATAATCTCTGCTACAATTACTTGTAATAAATAGAATATTTGTTGCACGAGTGACCATAACAATTATTTTATTCATGGTTGAAACCTCAAATAAAAACCAATCCCATTATATATATATATATATATATAAGTATGTCAATATAAACTACGAATATTATAATGTAGTAAAAGACAAATCAATTAGTATTAAAAAGAAAAAAAATATGCGAAACTGGATTAATTAAATTTACTTTAACTGAGTTTTGATTAACACAGCAATTATTCCAGTTATTTTCTTCTTGTAAAATCTTTCGGCTGCGTTATCGCTAGCCGTCTTCAGTTAGGTCTTTTTCACCAGTTTTCTAATACAAATTAATGTAGCAAGCGCGATTTTTCCTCTAGCCACGTCATTTATACTTCAGACCGACCTCGCACTAGACAGTTGCTTGGCACGTGTATGTGCGTGCATTTCCGGAACTTTCATATTCGTATAAGCATGTGAGACAAGAGTGGCTGAATATGAATATACTATTTGCAAGTGTCAGACTATTTTTCTTGCACAATTCATCATAAATGACGTAACTGTGATTTTTCTCATATTTTCGGGTGGTAGGAGACCAATAAATCATAACCACAAGCCATTATAAGTACTAAAATTAGCAAACCGAACAACGCATGCAAGTGTTAAATTTAAATTCAAAACACTCAGGCTTTACTCATTATAGGGTTTTTTATAGCAGTTCTTGTGGCATCATAAAACTCAATCATTAGATCGTTTCCATCCTTATGGTGAACTAGAAAAAATAACGCTTCAGAAATTACACAAGCAGGACTGGAAAAGCGTCACTGTTATTTCGGATGCTCCGAACTCCATCCACTTCGCCACTCATTCCGCCAAATAAACGCAATCTTAAATCATACATAAAGTGATAACTTTTCCTTATTCTTTCTTTTCGTCGGGACCTATATTAAATTACTTAGGACACAGTTCTAACCAGCCTCCATGAACTTTCTTTATAAAAATGGCAAAATGCCACTTGAGGAAGTTTTAATTATTTGAAGACTCATGACAGGATTTTGATTATATATGTGCCTTTATTATAAAATAAAATTTGCATCATGTAACAATGACCTACTTTTGAGGATCTATTATGACCAGAATTTCTAACTAGCAACCCCAAATTTTAATTGTAGAAAAGATACTTTTCTACCTTGGATTTTGACTTTGAATGGAAGTATAAATGCGTGATGTTGACCAAATATATTTTTAGTATTGTTTATAATTGCATAGAGAAGTAAACACTATTCTATTTAGAACCCGTCAAGTAATGTCAAGTATGTGCCGCGGACGGTGCTGGAACTGCGAAACATTTTTTCGGAGACTGGTTTCGCTATCTATTTCACTGCCCTTGTAGCTTACTCGACGCAATTTTAAGTCGTGCATCAACATGTACTACCTAGTAAGCCTATATTTCCGGAAGATCTGTGTAAAATTTCTCAAGGCCCGAAGTTCTAACTGACCACATGCGACTTGCCATTATACGACAGAAACCATTCAATTTGAGGAAATTGAGTTAATTTTAAGTAAAATGCCAGGATTTTGATTATATGTATTTTGTTCATAATAGCTAAGTAAACATCAGCGAGCAAGCAAAGTTCAATCATTAAAACAATTTTTTTTCTTTTTTGAGAAAACAGTTATACCTGTTCAGTACATGCCGCGTACGAGACTCGAATGAGTATACATTTGCCTCGGAGTCTGGGAATTCAGTATAATGTACTATAATTGCTAAATCGGTCTAATGGTTTAATTGTTTTTTATACCCGAGCAATGCTTAATTTATACTGACAATCAAAATCCTACTATTTGACATCATTACACCATCGCTATTTCAAGTGACATAGTGTCTGTAGTATAATGAATGATTGTTAATTACTAAAATGAATTCCATTCCTTCTGTAATTTAAAAGTGATGCGACCTGAAGGAAAGTCTAACCAAAAACCGTAAGCTTGTACACTACACATAACTGCATATAGTATGCGAAATTTTTATCGAAGTGGTAACAATCACCACATTCCGAATGAAATGTGAATGAGTTCAAGAACCGTCCGCTAAACATTCTGAACAGTATATATCGAGTCCACAATAAGGACGAAATCGGTCTACCGAATGACTTGTCTTTGCCATCTGAGAAAATGATTAGATAATACTGAAAATCCAGGCTTCAATAAATAGACTAATTTATGTGTAAAAGTTGTTTAAATTTAAAAAGGCTTTCATTATTTAAATTAGTTTATTTAGTTTTGACTTTCGTATTTAAAATTGTATATACTTTCAAACCAATAAATGAATATTATTAGATGTATATATATATATATATATATATATATATATATATATATATATATATATATATATATATATATATATAAATTAGGATAGAATTCGATTAATTGAAAAATGCTCTTCGAAGCTTAAATTTGCATAATTAAGCAAATGCCATTCATCACGGCATGAATTGCCCTGTCTGCACTATAAAATGCTTAGTTTATACTGAAAAATGTATGCACATAATGGGTCAGTTGTTTATATAAATATCGCAAACTTGATTAAAAGTAACATACTTATTGAGTTTCTATTTAAGAGATTGCGGTCAGGTAATGAAATGCATTTAGTATAAAATGCATTTCTTATCTACATGTAATTTATATATATATATATATATATATATATATATATATATATATATATATATATATATATAAATTCATTATATGGCATTGAAATAATATTTATTATCAATTCCACAAAAATCTTCGTATGGTTTTTTATGATGATCAATTTTTTGCTGGTGGTTATAACTTTAAATATCAAAAGTAATTTTAATAAGGATTTATTTGAAAGAAAATCAATTTTTAGAATATATGTATATTTAATTTTAAATTACTTAAAATACTCGGCTTCACTTCCGCACTTTTATTAGATTTTAAAAAATCGGTAATAAGTGCACTCTAGTTAACATTTGGACATGCCAAATTATGAAATTATTTAACTAGTGCATAATATAGACTAAACGCGAATTCTGGATGAATGGCATTTGCTATCTGAAAATTTGTTTAATATGTAAAGATGGAATATAAATTTTTGTTAAATAATTGCCAGTTTTTATGTGTAACTAATTCAAAAAAAGTTTAATATTGCTAAAAGCCTAACCTATAAATTTCTCTAGACGAGTAACTAATCTAATGTGTCTAACTATCCAAACTTATGTCAGTTTCTGATGAAATACTACTAGCATGAATACGCAATAGTAAATAAGTTATAAAAACAAGAATAATATTCATTCTGTCAGCTTCAGTTTAACGGGAGTAACAAATCTATGTCAAAATAAATGCCATTTTTAAATATGTAAGTGTTGGAGAATTGAAGAATTACGTGGTAAAAAAATTGGAGATTTCAAGTGAGTATATAGATATATATATTTATATATATATATATATATATATATATATATATATATACATATATATATATATATATATATATATATACTTAAGAAATTTTCGATCAGTAAAATCTACAAACAAGCGATAAATATTAGTTTAGCCAATTATATGCTTTTGTAATTTGAATTGATTAATATATTTTATTGCAATGTCGAAAAAATTTATGATAAATAGAGTATATACAACAATTTAAAAAGGCTACTTTAATATCATGGGATCGGTGATCATGGGATCGATTTCAATAAACTATGTTTTCAGCTATTTCAATTCTTCATCTCCTGTGCAAAATGTTTCTAGTCTCAAATGCTCCTGAAATTCTATGTCCAGTATTCGGTAATTCTGACCTAAATTGCACTGAACAACCTTGTTATTGGCATATGTAAACAATATTTAGCTATTCGATTGCAAAGTGTATACACTTTACAGGTTTGCCTATCAGGGGCTTTGTTTTATACAGAATAATTAATAGTTTAATACTCGGCGAATTAAAACACCAGTGTGGTATGTTTATCCAAAAAACGCCTACTGAAGTATAGCTCGCGTCAATCAAACATCCAAAAAAATTGTGGTCATATTTCCCTAATTATCCTATGACTAGTCACCAATGAGTGCCTATCCAGATAATACCTGTAACTATGCTTTTCTACGTTCTAATTTCCCCAGTTTACTTGACGGATGATTACCAACAGGTAAAGAATGTGACGCATTTGTGATGGTACAGCGTATATACACAAAGTATTCAGTGATTTCATTTTCTTATTTGAGTTGATAGCTTATGGATAGCGAAATTTTCGAAATATAGTATTAGTGTCTAAAATTCGTCTTTTTTAATTAAATGCAAAAATTGATATTATATCACATCAGGCATGCGTATAATTTTGTAAGATGAAATCTTTAGAAACAATATATATATAGATAGACAAGTTTATAATTTATAAAGTTATGATAATTGTCTAATTTGATGACAATAAAATTTGGCGTAAATTTGCGGCCATACACAGCAAGTTAGCAGATTTTTGTACCATTAGGTATTAGTTCAAACAAGTGAAACGTTCTACAGATTAATAAAAGAACCTTAAAAATAAGTATGTTTTTGTAGTTACTCTATTTTCCTCAGCTTGCTTCGCGTAACCTCAGTTCCAAGCATTTTAGCATTTATGTGTTTCACTTGATTGTGATATAAAGCAAACATTTGGCGATGTTTAAAGTGGACAAAAGGAAATTACCCACATTTAAGTAATTTCGAATGAATTATGCCCTTAACGTTTTCTAGTATTTCTTGATTATCATTTTATATTTTATAATTTGTCAACCTTCATTCAGGTGGATGTTTTCTGCAGCGCATTTATAATCATTTGGGTCCAGTTTAGAAAGCATACGAGAACACATTGTAGCCATTCACTTATAAATTCTGACTGGTATTGTATTAGAAATTACTAGCTTTAAATTTAAAAAAAATCGTGTTTCATAAGGTTACTAAGGGAAGGTTAGGTAAACTTCCAATATAATCTTATTTAATGTATAGTAATGAATTCTATAAATAAATTAGAGCTTTGCCTTTGGGCTAGCCAAACTTGCTTCCGGTTGTTAGCATATTCATGCATTATCGACAGGACTTACGCCTCATATGCAATAAAGGTTTGTGAGGTTCTTTGAAGATATGGCAGTGTAAAAGATAAAAATTTGAGTAAATTTCTCAATATTGCTACTGATATACGTTGACAACGTTTCGGGTAGAAGAAATTATAGACGGCGGTTTCCTTTTTTATTGCAAAATCGCCTAAATACTATCAGACATATTATAGACAGGATATATATATATATATATATATATATATATATATATATATACATCAGTTTATTTAATTCGTTAGTTACTTGTCGTCCTCTTATTGTTATCAATGAACGGAGAACTACAACAATTCATACTGTTTTGCTATGTTTTTATACAGTCTAATGTCAATGAGAATGGTGACTATTTCAAAAACGCCAACTTGATTTAAAAAAGTTATCATTGCCTAGGGAATCCATTTTTGCATTTCCAAATAACTAACTTAATTATTATAAAAGCAACATATGTGCTACAAGTGTAACTGAAATAAACTTTAGCTTTGACATTCCAGTCAAGTAATATGTACGAAATACGACGTTATTTTACTTCTCCCATTCTTATAATAGGATTCCGACTTGATATTAGACAGCATATTTACCGTAATGCTCTGATAAGGATCGTGAAAGTCCAAAACACCTTAGTAGTGCGCTCACCATAGTATAGATATGTTGAATTACTGGTTAAATAAAAGGGTATCGAAACTTATCTAAGCTATACAAAGTTGACTTGAATATTTTTTTAAATTGGCCACGTAATCAGAGGTTGGTTGCTGGATTCATGAATTTCTGAACAGATTGAAGTAAATTAACTGTGAATATCTTGATTCACTAAATATCATAAGATAAATATATTTATATTTTCCAATATTTGTTATCCGATTGTACGTAGGATGAAAAGAAATAATACAAAATAATACTGTTATATCCAATTACAATTTAATTTTTTTTAAATTATTAACAGTGAAATACAATATTATATATATATATATATATATATATATATATATATATATATATATATAATATATAAAACATACCCTATTTGAAGTAAATTTAATGTGTGGATTAATGGCAAGAACGCAAAAATAAAATCCTGTAGTAAATATGAGTGTAGTCAAATTTCTTAATTGGTTACAAAATTATAGGCAATTTGCACCAAGCAGTTTTGGAAAGGTGAAGGCACACTGCAGTGTGTATTTATAGAAGAATACTCATAATATTTTGAATGTCTATTTAAATAATATCGCTCATATCCAGTAAACGTTTTATATATGTAGATAAACCTTTTTACCAAACAATGAATGAGGTGCATTTCCAAATACGCGCTGGGTTTTGCTTCGTGGCTTCATCACTCCAAAGGATTCTAGTCCATTCGTATTGCTTAAATCTGATCTTGGGTTTAATGTACTCTGTATTATTAAATTTCGGAAGATAGTACGGGTAATGAAGTACCGAAACGTTAAGTAGCCAAGTTCAGATCAAACAACATTTCCATTGGTTAAAACGAATGGCGATAAAGCCTTCGGAATGATGACACAACAAAGGCAAACTCAGTGCGTTCATGGAAATGAGGATTAATCGAATCATTTCGGCGTTGAGAGCGTTAAACGACCACCCACGAACGAAAATAATGGATATTTTGAATATGATAGTCTCTGCGCGACGAAGAATGCCAACTTCCATTCTACGAGGCTGTTACATTTTGGCTGAATAAGCAACTATGGTTATTTTGAGTTACGTTTTCAACAGAATAAAACATTGACTGCTATCCTGTTTTTTTATCAAAGTATTGCGTAACCTTTGGCAATTACCTGTTTGGTAGGTAATATAATTAACACAAAAGTCATATTTGCACGTATCAATTTAATTTAATCTTTGATTCAGTTATAATTGTTAAAATTTCCGACTTTGTAATTTAAATCTGATATAGAAAGTTCATCGCCTTTCTCGCAATATTGAATTTATTATGCTCCTTTCTTTGGAAGTCAGTAAATCAACGTCGAAATATTAATCACTGCAAAAATATCGGCAGTATTGCAATCTCTCTAACTCTATTTTGTGGAAAAGCTTTTGCACTAATCGCATTGTAAATAATCATTTGTCGGTGTTATCTAAGTATCATATAATGTCGAAAATGCAATAAATTTTCACAATCAATGATCGTTTTCTTGTATAAATGTTGAATTTGTGTAAGTTCTTTCTTCCACACTATATCACACTTATTAAATTCAAACTTATAAAATAATTCTAAAATAATTCATTTAACAAATTAAGAGGCTTGTATTGTGAACTTTTTTGCACGTGAAATTTAGCACCACGTTTGTTTTACATTTCCATAAACAAGAATGAATTTACAGACGGGAACCTAAACGAATAAAACCAATTAACCTTAGGTCATGTTGCAATCTGAACATAAAATTCATTAAAGTATCTTTATCAAAATGACGCCGATAACTATAAAATTAACAAAAAATGAGGCAGAACAAATCCCTACTGAATTTTCGTTGGCCTTAACAATGTTAATATTGAGTTATTGACATAAATAAAAAGTTAAACGCATAAAAGTTTAACTCGTAGTGTTAATTATTAAAAACATATAAACATATACGGACATTCGCGCATATTGCAAATTGGACTATTAAAAAAATAATGTTTAAATTTAAAGAGGTATTCACAACTGCATATTTTCTGTCGGTTAAATGCAGATAAATATATATATATATATATATATATATATATATATATATATATATATATATATATATAGAGAGAGATATTGAGAAAGAGGGAGAGCGCTAAGGTATAACGATAAGATTTTGATATACATGCCGTAGATATAAATTAACATTCCAGAAGATAGCTAACGAAATTCGTGAACTATTCCGATTTCAGTTGTATAGGGTTTTTATCGCATATTTGTCAAATTTGCCGCCAACGTAATTTTTTTTATTAGAGAAACAAACAAATTCCTAATATGAAATATACTGTTTAACATTCGAAGAAAAAAAAAATATATATATATATATATATATATATATATATGCATGTGTGTTTAATTTAATAAGACACGACACTGAAAAATATAATAAATTTGGACTTGAACATTTAAAGTATTTTAAGTTGTAAAACGAACATTGGTTTCGCAGGCATTAATAACAATTATTATAATTAAGGTTGCGCTCTTGATATAAGCACTTGACCAACTAATTAATTACATGTGTCAGTATAAAATAAGAGTTTTATAGTGAAGAAAAGACGATTCATCCCATCGACCGGTTTCGTCCTTATTTGAACCTCATCATGTACTGGCCAGAATTAGCCGTGGACAGGGCTCGAACTTGGGCACGTCTGCTTCGGAATCTTGTGCTCTAACCACTGAGCCACGCTGCTGCAAGATAGGGTGGCTCGATCGGAAGGATAAATAGACTGACCAAGTTACATTAATTGGTATATAACTAAAAAGTGTGTTGTGTTATGTGCAGCAGGTTGGTTTACTGGTTAGAGCTCCAGATTCGAGCCCTGTCCACGGCAAATTCTAGCCAGTACATGATGAATTCCCAATAAGGACGAAACCGGTCTACTGGATGAATTGCCTTTTCTACATTACAGAATTCTTAGTTTATACTGACATTTGTAAGTAATTAATGGGTTAGGTGTTTATATCAAGACCACAACCTTGATTATAATAATGTGAACTTATGTTTATATCTGGTGAAAACATTGTTATGCACGCGTAAAATTGTGGCAACAGAAACCCCAATTAAAATAGCAGTAGACTAATGCGATCCTTCCAAGGACCTCCTGTCTCATACATTCGGATAACGCCGAAACCGTGTTTATCACATGCATTATTTGATGACTAAATTCCAACTCTGAGAAATCTAGACTAAGTAATTTCTATATGGTACCATAATTGTGTACATGAAAAGCACACTTACCAGAATCCATTGCAAAAAAGTGTGTTTCTGCAACGCTATATTACGCCTGTCATTTTTCATGGCGAAAAAGCAGCATTAGGTATGTGCTTGATTATGTCTAAATATGACTGACCCTAAAGTTATATCGTCTTGTTACCTATATCTTGGTGAAGTTTAAATTCATTCGTTTGAAGTAATCAATCTTGAGATTATTTGAGACCAGTCATTATTTAGTATTAACTTACTCGTAATTAGATGGTAGTAAATAAAACCATTCAGGAGCCGCACCTAACAAAATATGCCATTGGGGTTTATTTGAGACGATTTATGCCACCTATCTCGAAAATAAATCAAAAGCATGGAATTTTTATATTTATTAAGATGATAAAATCCGAAGCATTTTATAATACTGAAAAATTTACCATTAGGATTAAATGAATTAAACTATTGAAAATGTGTTAACTATATATTTTAAATGTAATAAATAAACATGCTTATATGATTTCATGCAAATTCAAATATAAATTAATGAACGCACGACTTCATTACATATATACTGTTAAATTTGTTATAGTAAAATTGAATTAAAGGAATGAAAAAATAAGTATTGATATAATAGTTTTACTGATTTTTTTAGCTTAAGAAATGTTGTCGTTATTTTGAGTGCTCTATTTAAAGCCATACACAAAAATTGTCTAAATCAATCAGAAAACCGATATATCATTGATTTCAAGTAGATTCTCGTGTATATTATTTGAAATATTGTTAATTTATAAAATTAGGTCTGGATTTTAATTAGTCGGCACACATTATGAAGTATCTATATGGAAATTTTAATCTTGCTTGTCTTATGATATGGACTAAATTACAACTATTGTGCCCGAACGTCACACATATAAAGCATTCAATAACAGTCTACTAACGGATGTTTCTAAAGGCGGTCTGGTAAATTTTGATTGGGATTTGCTGAAAATCTAATTATCTTCTAATTCGGATAATCAATAGGATAGACTGTCCGCCGTAAATTTGCTTTTGTTGTACTTGGTAAAGTCCATTTGTCTATCAGCATTCCTGCTGTTTTTAGCCTTATTTTTTCTCTCGTATATGAAACTGATTGGAAATGTTTGGCTAAAAACTGTGGTTTATTAGACATGCACCTATCTATTGATACGTAAGCTTTTCCGTATTCAAAAACACACAGATAAAAAATTGTAAACATTAAGGAATGAATTTCGAATGCGACAAACTATTTAGTAAAATAAACATAAATTAACAAGATAACATCAAATTGAGTAAGACAGCTACACTACTGACAAAAGTTAAAGTTTCTGAGCAACATCCTTTGTTGCAATAATTTTATTTCAGCCATTATTATGCATTTTATTATAAAGCAGGCATGTCCGTGTTTCCGTACTTACTAGCTTTGTAAAAAAATGCACACTTTCACACAGGAATTTTGTTCGATTAAAAATTACAAAGTTAAGGTAATTTTGAATAAACCCGTGGCGGACAAAATCAAGTTTAAAAGAATCTGTTATTATACTTATAATTAAATCCAAATTTAAGTTTCAACATTAATCAAAGATAGAAAATTAAATTTTTGAATAAATAAGAATATGAATAGGAGTGACATAGTAATGAGCAAAAAACCAACGAAGAATACGTACAGCAAACTGATTTAAAAAAGTTAACTCATGTTTTATGAGAAATGAAATATCCGTTAACCCACAAAGAAATTTTGAATACCTTTACATACCTTTACATTTATTTAAAAAAATAGAAAATTTTTTAAATTAAATTTTTGATAACGCTTTTTGCAAATTGTTCAAGGAATGCCGCGCCAATTCCAAATGACAAAGTGAAATATTTTTCTTAGTTGACGAATGAAATCTAACGAGATCATTTGACCTTAATTTTTGAAATTAAAACTGGCATTGGTTCGAATTAACAAATAAATCCTAATGATAGATTTCTCCTAAGCCAAACTTGCTTAATGCTGCAACTAAATAAATTTTATTTGCTCTTTTGTTAGAGCGTTATAAAAGAGTGTGAACAAACGAACATTAGCAGCTGTAAAGTGAAGACGACACATTGCCAAGCACACTCATCCTCGTAGATGGTTATGCTTAATAGTTCCTCCAAATTATATACGAAATAATTGACTAAATCGCTCTGACAAGTCTACCTCGAAAGCGTCAAAATGAAAAGTTCAATTCAACACACTCTTTCTGGGGTTCGGCTTTACCAATGCAACAAAAAAACATTAAAAATGATAGTTTGGCTTAACCAAAACTTGAACAGTATATTGTTTAAAAAAATAGCAAATAATAACTGGAGAATAGGTGTAGCACAAAATATGTGTAAATATATTTTTAATAGTATGGATAAACTACTGATATATCGATCAAAGTGTTAAATGATCATTGTTTTCGCGGGTGCTGGTTACAATCCTTTAAATCAAGTTGGCAAGCTTGAAACAGACCCCAATCTTGTTGTATTTAACCATTCGTCAGACAGCATAGCGCTTCGACATTCTTTGATCATCATCAGAGTAAGACGGTAGATTTACTAGCTAGGGTCAAAGCACAATGCATATATATGGAAAGCGAAACAAGATATTCGGCTTTCATCACTTTTAGTGTTGCATATATTATACCTGGCTGAAAATATCCGCTTCACAATTTCTATACAATCACGAATATTAACGTTTTTTGCAGATTTCCGATATATATATATCACACCCCAAACATATATATATATATATATATCAGCTAGTCCATATATATGATATATATATATATATATATATATATATATATATATATATATATATATATATATATGATACAATTAGACAATCACTGATTACACTAAAATCTGATATATTGCACGATAGGCCCATCAAATTTTATGTAAAATCGAATATTTAAGATGAGGTTAAATGAAGGCTAACGATAGACCACATCTTGAATATTGGATTTTATATCAAACTTTATGAGCCTATCGTGCAATATATCAGATTTTAAAATTCCATAATAAAACAGTAGACTGAATACCTTAAAATTTCCTAAAAATAATAGATTGTGTAACAATACAGAATTTAAATGAAATCTTTTCTTCTTAATGGACGAAATGTATGACATGTTTATAGCCCTGCTTTGATCATTCATAAATTTACAATTGTTAAGGAGCACTTTTTTGGTACCAATTTTAATACAATTTTTGACAGAAAATGCATTAAATTTTAGGAATTTATTTGTTTTGCCAAAAATTTGTTCAGTGTTCATTATTTTAAATAGTTAAGCGTACTCTCGATAAAAATGTATTTTTAAATTGACTTAAAAATTCGTTAAACAAAGGCTATAACAATAGAACAGTTAGAATATTTGAAGTTATAGCCTTTTCTTTTGCTAATTCATTCCAGGCAAAATGAAAAGGACCAAACACAATTTTCAACGAAGATTTTACTATGAATAAACGGAAAATTTAAATTATTCTATAGGCATATAATTTCAATAATTGGTTGCTTTCTTTACCCAGAAAGCCAGTGCGAAGTCACTAATAAATCTGCAATAGGAACTTAACATTCAACTTTCTGTTAACCAAAATCTGTTATCAATATTGCAGTGCGTTCTTTGTAATAAATTACATTAAATGTAATTGACTAAACAAGTATATAGCAGTCATAATTTCGCGAGTGGCTACAAAATTTATGCACATGCAGTTTCCGCATCAGAGATAAACACCAATACCATTCTAATAGCCAGTTAAAAATTAATGCCGAATCAACGTCAATTACGCTGAACGGCGCATTTACTTCAATAAATTCATCTGTAGAGTATTTACAAAACGGACTAAACAGGATTAAACTGCTTTCCATATACGCATAGATAAAATTTTTTGATGAATTGCCTTTAGTACCTGAAGCAATGTTTACTTTACTCTACCAACAAATATATCATCAAAGTCCTGCCATTAGGGTTCGATTCTAGATAACTTGCAAATGTGGAATGATGTTGGATGTATTAGGTCAAAACCTAGATGCAAAGATAAAACCTCTTGTATCAATAACTTACAAATACGTTCATAATTTAGAAAATATCAACCAAAAACTTAAGTTGAAAAACCTGCGTGTGGGAAACGGTAGTGGTGCCGAAGTTAATAAAGTTGAAGAGGAAAATATGTCTCTATTCGTGCCCTAACCTTGGCGATTTCATGACAGGTCTTCAAGAGTTCCAAAAGACGATGAAATTGCCTTCGCAACCCGACACAATATTTAGTTTATGTTGAGAAAAATATTTATAATCTATACCCTGACATTATATTTTAATTATTATTCATACCCAATTTCCTTGTTATTTGTGGTACAATGGCAAAAAGAAGTGCCAAGTTAGAAATTAATGGCGTTATGAGATAGAAAAAAGTTTCCCCCTAAAGGTAAAATTGAACGAAAAAAATTTGTTATATGATTTCAAATGCTGTAGCCTTTAGTAGTTTGGCATATTGAAAATATAATCACAAACAAGAAAGAAAATGCTCCCTGGTACGAACCTGTCCATAGATAATTCTGTTCATTTATTGAAGTGTTCCCAATAAGGACGAAACCGGTTTACTGCATAAATTGCCATTGCTACCGGGTGCGATGTTTCGTTTATTCTGCAATTTTCAATGATAAATTTAATTTCAATCCAATAAAAGTACCACAGCTGAAATTTATGTACGTCAGGGTGGCTCGGTGGCTAAACCAAAAAGATCTGCCCAGATTGGAGGTCTGTCTGCGGCAAATGCTGGACAGTACGTACTGAGTCCTCAATAAGGACGAAACCGGTCTACAGGATGAATTAACTTTTCTCAATTACAAAATGCTTGGTTTATACTGTCAAATTCATGTTCATAATGGGACAGGTTTTTATGTCAAGATCCAAAACTTGATTCAAATATTTTTTATCACTGTCCTCGTAATCAATGTTCATTTAAATATATCGATGTTCAATACAATGCCACTTCCACAGGTAGCGTGGTGTTTGTTCTATAATGCCACTTTGAGTTGCCTAGATCTAACTTTACACCTAAATAGATGTCAAATAGGCCACTCCAGAAAGAAAGACTAATCAAAAACATTAATTAGTATATAAATGAGCGGCTTGAGCAACAGATTCCAAATTAAATGTGCTTAGTTTCAAGCCTTGTCCGCAGCAAACTCTCGACCGCCTGTGATTATATCCCAATAAGAACGCAACCGGTCAACAGGATGAATTGCCTTTTCTACATTACACAATTCTCAGTTTGTATTAAAAATTAATTTACATAATGGGAGAGGTTCTAATAACCAGATTGCAACCTTGATTTAGCTAATTATTATCAGAGCCCGCGCAATCAAGTTTCATTTAAGTACATTGATGTTCAATTTAATGCCACTTTCACAGGCAATGTGGTGTCTGTACTTTAATGCCAGTTTTGAGTGTTTAGTACAATCTTTACGTCTAAAGAGTTGCTATATATATACTCCTCCTGAAAAAGGAATAACAAAAAACTTGTGTTCGTATATGTTTGCGCTAGTTCGTAAATAGTTTAGAATTTAAGAATGACACAAAACGCCGCGGACAGTCGAGTTGAAGTTCTTCATTCACACAAACAATACGTAGATATAATTAGCATTAAGTATTGTTTCTGAGTTTCCGCACACAATCAGTTTCATTCAAATTTCAGGTGATTTTACGTTGCACATTTATTCGGGAAATGAAACTGCTATTTCGCATGCTTACATTACGATTTTTTGACAGGCAAATCTGCGACTATGGAGATTGTCTGAGTTTAAAAGATGAAACAAAATAACGTTTCTCCAAGTAAAGAAGAATGGCCTATAACATTAACGTTGCTATTATAAATTATAAGAAATTTTAATATTAAATCTGCTAAGCAGGACAATCAATTTAAACCTAGTATGCGTTTGAACGCTTTTGAATTATGTAAGAAAAATGATGTATTGTTGAACAATTTACAACACACTTTAACTTGAAGAAGAATGAACCTGCTCGATTTTACACGAAAAGTAGATTATATTTTTTTAAATATCCTACATTATTCGACAGCTGAATTATAAAAATTCTATTAAAATATTTTTGGAAAATCGCGAAAATTTTGTAAGAGTAGGAAAATGAAGAGGTGAAACGCTGAATACTAAGTAGAGGTTTACAATTTTCAGTTTACAATCTACATTGCAGGGCTAAATAAAGTGCCATTTGGTCCAAATTAGACAGTATAGATGAAGCTTATTATTAATTTTTTGAGGAGGAAACATTTCTTAATTTGAAATTGTGAAAATAATCAAAGGAGGCCATTTTTTGTATTCTGCTATTTATAAAATTGATGGGCATTTTATTTTACAAGTTATCTTATAGTTTAAACTGTCGATTCCTTTCTCAATCTACACCTTAAGGCCTGATGTTAGTCCCCATTAAATCTGGCAAAAATAAACGTTTTATAAAATAAGTTGGTCGTCTATTCTATTCCCGACATTGTTCATCTCATTCCAATCTTCGATGAGCCATTCTGTCAAAGTAAGACAATTTTGCTAGAAATACCTTTTCCTTGGCGAAAAAAGCCATTAAACATTTCATTTCTAGATTCCTTTTTAAACACCGATTCACCTAGCTCGCTAGCAATCGTCCATGAAAACTTGTCTTTATCTACTTATAACAAAAATATGGCTGAACAAAATAAGAAAACGTTTTATTTTCTTACAAACATTGTCAGATTATTAATTTTATTTTTTTCCCATTATTTCATTTTATTATATATAGTATGGTTATCTAAACATCAAATTTAATAATACGATTGTTAACAGATTAGGGATACAGTTAATAATATCCGAAATATATCCGCATAAAAGAGCACCTGGGAACTGTTCTATGTAGATGCCACCTCATATCAGGCAATTGTGCAGTACTGCAGCATTGCAATAATTTATTTCGCTTAATCGATCACACCCCGTCCTGGTAGAGAAGTTGGCCTCTGCTAGAATTTAGATGTTGCCACAAAACGTTCCGGTAAAGAAAGTAGAACGAAGCAAGGATGAGCTAGAATAAACAAAGGTGCTGACGCTTGCGTCAAAACACTTTTCTTTCTGAAAAATAATTAAAATTTGCGATGAATTGCAAACCGAGTTGCAGTGACGTTTACACGTATTATTGTTACAATAGAGGAGCACGTGCAATCTAATTTATCACATGGAGTTATATTGTATATACGTGTATTTACATGTGTATGAAGTATGGTATAAGTATAAACTTTTATTCTAATCCTTATATATTTTTTTATCTTCGAATAAATAAATGTTTTTTAAGCACACGTTATACATATTACGCAATATAGATTTCAAAAAATACATTTACAATTCCACAGGAGTGCTTTTACTGAATGAACAAACTAAAAAAATAATTTTGTAGAAAAACAGTCCATATAAAACAACACAGAAAATTTTTACACCATTCAAAAATGTTCAAAAAAATTAAACGTAACTAAGCACGCTTCTGTATGGATTTTGGAAGGTGTTATGATAATGCCAATAAAAAAACCAATTTTTTTGCTCGCGCAGTTCTGGACAACATCGAAACGGTGAAATCGCTTCCAAATAGAAAAGCATATTAAAACACCAAAACAGTAATAAAATTAAAAATCGCTTTGTTAGCCTGCAGCACTTCTCCCAGGGAAAACATGTTAAATTGTAGACATATGTGCAACACCCACATTATTTGGGTGGCAACCATGTTGGTATTTGCTCCGATAATCGTGTAATCAATCAATCATCTGCCTACATATGATGTTCTGAAGAACAAATTTCCATTTAAAGCTAACGTTATATGAAAACTGTGGCGGAATTCTGTCTTCTGCACTGGGTATTGGAAGTTGGACGGTGGATAATATCAAAAGTAAGTCAGTTGCAATATATGCTAATGCCAAAACGGAATACAAACTATCTAATATGCGCTTCATTGCCTATCTGCCTTTCTTCTGCAAATGAATATACTCTGGTTTCTTATTAACGGAGTAGTGATTCAAAACTATTTTTAATATATTACTAAGTTTATATTTATCCAAGATGGTAAACAAAATATTAAAAAATGGTCCACAAATGGGTTTGGATTTGGATCCTATCACGACCAACAGATTAATGTGCATGTTGGAACGAAAAAATGTTATTTTTCTATAAGTAATTAATTTTTCGTCTCTGATAGCAATGCGCGGACCAAAAAACTGCCTGATAAATTCAAAGAATGGTATACAAATTTAATATTAAAATACTCGACACGAAAAGGATGATAATCTAGCTTCTCTTCATTTGTTCCGCCAACGTCGAGCGGGTTTCTATTGCAACAGCTAAAGCTCAATTTAATTAAATTAAGGCTTTTCTAATGATAAATTGCATATTTGTTCACTAACCTGTCGGCAGATTGAGTTGGTTGATGATTGAAAACCTTGTATCATTAGCGCTTACCTAGCCTATATTTCTAAATTATTATAAAGCGAATTATATAGATAAAGTTGTTGTGAATGCATGCACAATTGATAAGAAACCACAGTTAATTCACTTACAGTCATAAAGGTAAAAGACCATCGAGCAAGTGAGAAATAGATTGTGTTCCGCTATGGCGTTTACATAGTTTGCGTCCGACTTACTTTTGATAAGTACATCGGCAAATTTCCTACATCTTGTGTGGTAGACGAAATAGCGCCGCGGTCTGCATCTAACGTCATACATAAATTGAATTCTTCTTGTTGACAATTATATGTAGGCAGGGGCATTATAGGACTGAATTTGCTAACAACTCGATGTATTTTTAATTGGGCGTATTAGTATGGTTCCCTAGTTATAATCGATTTCAAGGAATCGACGTTGTTCAGAACTGCGCTTGCAAATCCGTATACTTCGCGCAACGACATAAAATTTGGGTCTTCCAAATATCATGCAAATTTGAGCATAGTTACGTTTACACATTTGTAATAATTTTTCACTGATAAGTATTTTCGGTTAACCCTTAATATTACTGTATTTTAAATTTAAATAATATATATTTTTTTAAATTTATTCCAGTAATATATTAGATGATATGTTTTAGCAAAAGCGCTACTGCGAGTATGTTTAGTGAATTTTTAGAATTTTTTGGGTAATGTTTGTCGTATTTTGAAAGAATGACTGCCCAATAAGCCTTGCTGTTACATATTAGACTTTATGCGATTGAGTTGATATGTATAATATGTGAACGGCATCGAAAAAATAAATTCTTAATTCTTCATTTTAAACAGTAAATTGCGTAAGTTAGTTTGGCATATACAGTTTTATCACTATTCTATTAATTTATTCCTTGATGTTGAATCGAAATATAAATTTGAAGGGTAATAAACATTTCTCATAATTCTTCTGATTTCATATATTTTTAAATTCTATTTTGAAAGCACTGCCTTATCAGATGTAGTGTTAAATCAATTAAAATGTACAAACTGCTATTCAATTACTACTTATTACTTTAGTGTGGAAATCTTTTTTCATATTAACTAATAAAATTAGAATAGGATAAGGCCAGACACTTTTGTTATTACATTTAAAAGCAAACTAATGATTTTTTAGGAACTTTTATGATTAGAATTATAAAGATGTGAGCGGTCTTATGAAAAATTCACGGGTTGAATGCAAGCTTTAATAAATTTTTAAAATCTTATTTTATATTATGTTTTTTTGAGAATTTGAGTTAGAACTTATTTATTTAAAATCAGACCGCAAATGTTCCATCAGTTATTGTAAAAAAATATGTATACATTGCATCAACGATTATTATATTATAAATATTTAAAGTAAAATGTAATTAATTTTGTTACCATCACAAAATCTAATGTAAAAGCATATTAAGCTTTCACAGGATGAAATGCCGCAAACAAATTTTTATTATACTCCTGACAAGGCAATACGACACAATTAGAGTCCAAACATGCAGAATAAATTATTTTACCAGTAACTAGAAAAAAATCCTGCAATGTCAAGAACCAAAGATTGACTTCGTTCCATGCCAAAATCTATTTGGAAGCATCCCAGTTCACAAAACCATCCATTTCCTCTGAGCGTTCATTGATAGAAACCGTCAATAATTCCCCATACCTAGAAGTATACTAAAATATTCTCTTCTATGAGTCAAAAATAGATATTCAATTTAGCTTCCATGGTCAATATTTTAGAAAAATAGATGGATTGTTGATGAGCAGTCCATTTAGAATTCCACTAGCTGAGAACAACATCTGAAAACATCAATACTATAACCACTTATAAAAATACTACCATACATATCTGAGGTATGCTGATTATACCACTAATATCATAAACTAGTATATCGATAAAAATGCCAGACTTAAAGACTTTTCACTAATTCAGTACGGACCACTTTGAAAGAAATCCTAGTAGGCAACATAACTCTCAACCAATTTGGCGATATTTAGTAAATAATATTGATATTTCGAAAGTCAAATAATTTTTAAGATCGTTTCCCAACGACAAAGGTAGTTTTCTTAGATGGCTCTTACTTAGTCGCTGTAAGTTTCTGCAATTCTACCCAACTCATATAAATGCCAGTTCTTTGATTGAAGTGATATATTTTTATCCAGTAGCACTACCTTACAAACGATAATGCTTACAACCGTAAAAATTATAGTCTATAAGTTTATATTCTGTATGATTCAGGTCTAATATATTTTATGACTGACCTTTACAGAGCTTCCATCATTAAACTAGAATTGGTTGCGCCGGTGGTGATAACAATTACTTTTAATCGAGGTTACAATCTTAATATAAATACGTGACCCAATATGTACATATTTTTTAAGTATAAACTCAAATTGAATAGTGTGTAAACGGAAATTCCTCTAGTAGACTGGTTTCGTCCTAATTGAGAACTTATCACTTACTCTCAATAATTTGCCGCGAACAGCTTACATCGTGTTGGAAATCTCTTTTTTAATTGTGTTTCAAATTGTAGCTGTATATTCATAGATCATCGAAATCCAAATAACATATAATTCTATCTATGTGTAATTGGTTAAAAGTTCCGTTATATTCGCACCTATCTTTTCTACGTGCAGCAATATATTATTTCTCTTAGCAGAAGTTATTGTATAAGACAATTAGAAATTTATTTAGTGCAGAAGATTTTTCTTTACAAGTGCAAAGTCAACGAGAATATATATATATATATATATATATATATATATATATATATATATATATATATATATATGTAGTGTGTGTGTGTGAGGGAGAGAGAGTGTGTGGGTATCGCCGTTAATTTGTCAGCTGGTTGGTCTGTTCGATGAACACAATAAAAACGCCAATTCACATTATAACTCAATTCGTCATTTATTGAAAACATTAATCTTCTATAATCAAATACTCTTTTGAATCACATTTTACGATGATAACCAATTGCTCTATAACGTTAACAATAATTTAAATAAACGTAAATGACCTTTCTAGAAAAATGACTTAATGTACGAAAATAACCGTTCTAGAAAAATGTCCTAATGTACGAAAATGAGCAGTATTCAAAATCTAATATTAGGAGGCTCAATGAACTGAATATCTTATTCTGTATATACAATAATAATATGTATAAATATTACTCGAGCTGCAAACAAGACTTGCAATCTGGAAACAGTTTTCTGTACATATAAGAATAAAATTTCTATGAAAATAGCCATAAATATTTATACAAAAAAAGCAAAAGTATAAGTTGGAATAAAACGTAAAATTGTCTGTAGTGAACGCCAGGTGTAGCGCAGTGGTATGACCGCAAGACACATAAACAAATATGTTTCAGTATATATATATATATATATATATATATATATATATATATATATATATATATATATATATAAAGACATTTTCCTTTCGCCAGCATGTGAATTTCCCACATCCTGTAGGTTTTAGTATAATTTATGTGTTTATTCCAACTTTTTCACTTAGTTTTACAAAAATTAGCAATATAAATTATTACGGTCGAGTTGAATGCTGGCGAAAATCATAAGGTCGTTGAATAACTGTGCTTCAAATATGTGCTCCATAATAAATTTTTACTTCCCAACATGATTTATTTCTCAATTCAATATGTATAAGCCTAATGATGACTGAAGTATAATATTATATATATATATATATATATATATATATATATATATATATATATATATATATATATATACATAAAAATATATTAGGTATGCCGCACCTAGTCATAAGTTAGGTCAAACAGTACAAGATGATATGAAAAAAAGCATGTCCACACGACATTTCGGCTCACTGACGACTCGGTAGAACCAGCCGGCACTACACCACAGCCCAAAATCAAACTTCGGAGCAGTTTAATTTATACATAACTGCGAATTAACACATAGGTGGAGTCCAATTCATATGGCATTAATAGCAATGCGACGGCGTAGCTTCGTCGCTTTATATAATGTGACCAAATCTAACTGCCACTTACAACGTAATCGTTCGCAAAAATTAATAAAAAAATACTTTGTATTGTATAACTTTTGTATGATGGATTTATGCTTCAAAACATTATTTATGACTCATATATGACAAATAATTTATACGCTAGCCAATATTTCTCAATCTTCTGCAATACATACTGTGCATAGTCGATATTGAATTTAATTTTATTAAAACGCATATATAATATATATAAAAAAAAAAAATATATATATATATATATATATATATATATATATATATATATATATATATAGAAACTCGCTGTATTCAAAGACTAGAAAGGCTTTACCGGGCACCATAACTGTTTCTTGCCATCTCTATATATAAAAAAAATATATATATATATATATATATATATATATATATAAATTAAACGAAGCATAACTAGGTTATTTAAAACTGGAAAGTGTGTCAAATAAGGAAATGAAAAATCATTGGCATGCGTTACCTCCAATTTGGACTCAATGCTCGAATGTCCTCCATTAACTGGCATAATTGAGGCAACATTTTGTCTATCCACACTGTTTCATATGTGGCTGTCACATTTCTATTATTTAAATTATTAATTATCTATGTGTCACCTCTAGATAGTGCACGTGCAATTTCAGACGTGTGATCATATATTTTATTTGACACATGCGTATAATTTGCAATGAACTTACATTCTGGCAACTAACCGTCTCGTGGATCGGTTAACGTAAGGTAATGAACAACTTACGCCGGTATATTTATTAATAAATTTTAATATCGAAACTTGCTGTAATTTCTCTTCAATTTATTGTAGATTTAAGTGTGTTCGCATCAATAACAGTCATAGTTTAGCTGCATTAAATGTGAATTTTAACGTATCTTCCGATTCATTCTACGTTGTGAGGGCAATTACGGCCGACTTCAACTTGATTTATGCTTACATTGCTTTATGTTACGGTCCTAAAACATCTGCTTCTTTCACTGCCACTTTTAACAGTTAACTTAATCAATTGTCTATGAGAGCAATTAAACACTAGATTGTTTTCTGTTTTTATATATTCCCCACCGTTTTAATCCTGAATAACCAATCGGATAAGTCTTGAATGAAAAAAAGTTTAAATGCTGCTTACTTTCATTAAAATGGCACGAACCGCTAAATTGCAAATACAGTGCTAAGAATGTCGGTTTATGGTAAATTATTTTAACTTAATTAACATTATCATCTTTCTTTAGTAGTACATTTAAATAAGGCATGTATTCCCCTTTCTCATACTCTGACGTGATGCTGACATTTTTATGTGCTTTATTGAAACTTTGAGTAGAGTTCGTGGTTGCGTTATGTTTTTAAGATCACTTAAATTGTCACACAAGTTAATTGATTTAGTTTCATTTCTGTGGTACCAGTTGTGTCACTTTCGAACAGTCTATGAAGATGGTCATAAGAAAAAGTGGCCTAAACGTTAGGACAACGCGAATAAGCTTCACTAATTTTGAAAGATAAACAATTAACCTCTAATGAAGCTGCACTGCCGGGAGATGCTGTGTCACAAAAAGCAAAATTAAAATCAATGTAAGATATTATTATCATAATGTATATAGCGTAAAATGTTTAATATCGCTCTAATTTGATGGCATATCAAGGTGGCCTATGAAAGTCACAACTAGAAATGGAGATGTTTAGTTGATCTTGGCCACAATATCAAGCTTTTTATGGATATTTCATTAAAACGGACTGTACAACTTTCGCGCAGTGCAAAACAAGTTTGAGTAGATAATAACCTGGGACTGTAAATTATAATGTTATCTGGTCTGAAACTTAAAATACAATGTCTAATGTTTCTTCGAATGTAACTTTCGTAACTAAAAACCTGACACAAAAATATACGATAATCTTCTTTTTAAAATATCTATTTTGAGATTGTTTGAAATCACAAAGGATTTGGCAACCGAATAATTATTCCGTAACTTGTACAATTGTTCCAGTACACGAGTTAACAATTTAGCCAACGCAATTAACAGTATTGATAAAAATATTTACATAGAACAAATTACTTGTGTATTTTTAGATCGTAAATTCTTGCTTTAGATGCCAACTTGTTTGAGGTTCTTTTCAACAACCTTAACAACTTTATTGCCACCGGTTGAAAATTTTATTTCCATTCATTACGTTCCCCTAAGCATTTTCCATTTCCTCCTATGTTTCCTCCAGACGTGAGTATTGTGTAATATCCTTCTGCATGTTCTCCATCCGTCGTATACAACCTGATTTTTCCATTATAACTACGCTCTTGCCTTTATCAGCGCGTAATATTTTATATCTGAATTTATACAGATATCTATGAATACAATTTAATGATATTTTGTTCATGGATTTATTTCTGTGCATTTTAATGGTTTAAAATGCGAAGCGTTTTCAACTAAATTAGTCTTTAACCAGCTTTCTTAATCCTTTCTCTTATGACTAACTATAGTTTACACAATCTCCTCATTAAAATTTACAATTTTTTTTACTCGCCAGTATATATATATATATATATATATATATATATATATTTATATATTCATTTGTAGATACTAGAAGGGAAAATGAGGAGGATCGTGTCTTGCACTTCATAAAATTTGTTTTCACCTTTGCACATGTCATATTTTCTTTGAATTTATTTGATACTTGCATTCCAGAAGATGATTTCACAAAAAAAGATTAACTAGTGACGATGAAATGCAGAGTGCAAAGAACGTTATTGTGGAAAACGATTTAAAATCAATACATAAAGTAGTCACTGTTTCATGGAGATTTGTTTTCTGTTCGCGCAAGTCCAGGGGCCAATTGAGGAAATTTGACTAGATTGGCGCATTTAAGAATTAAACGGTTAAGGGAATATGAAGCTTTGTATCAGGCAATAATCGGATTTGGATCTTGTTTGATGAATGAGCTAATTCATCTGGCAGAACTGCGAATACTGATGCATTTACTAGCTATATCGAATAGATTATAAAATGTTTTAAAATCTGTTCTAAGTGATTTAATACTGACCGATATTGAAAAAGGTGAGCTTGTTCTATCAAAAGTACTAATGGATCAGTTAAAAAAGGATGCACTATCCATGGCCCAATAATTAAGCAATTTATACGTATGATGAAAAAGATATTAAGTTTGAAGCAGCATTTCAATTTCCATTTTAAAAATCAGCCGAACTAGAACCCGCAAACATTGATTATTAAAGGTAATTTAAATCCACTTTAGTTGATCAGGCTTCACATCTGACGTCGGTCAAATGCGCTGAACATCATGCTTTGCCAAAACAACATTTAAATCCGATTACAATAATATCGGCTGAAATGTAATCACCGGAATAATTTGCGCCAATAGAGGTGAGGACGTTGTGATATTAGACAATTCAGATTATAGAAAAGAGGTGTAGAATATAATGAATGATAATAAAAACAGTACGCATCTGTAATATGTTTAAAATGAAATTGCAAAAGTTGAGCGTAATCAAATAAATGAAAGCAACATCGAAACTGATCCCGGTTTAATTGAAAATGAAGATGCTCAGAAGCTCAGACCATTTAAGTCATCTATACCAACATAGAATAGAAACCAGAAAAGCTGAAATTGAGATTAATATTATCAATTGTCGTCTTTCAATTGAAATAATTATAACGAATAGTTGATTCTTCCCGAAATAGATCGGCCATTATACAAAATAAACATTCACTTTCATATAAAATTTTGTCTATTCTTAATAAAAAAACATATTGTGAACGTTCGAACGCAGTGGACATTATAAATAGTATATATATATAATTAAGTTAAATCATTATCTTTTACCTTTGAAAGATTTTACAGATATTAGAGTTACGTCAGAGTGAAATGTAAAGTACAATGAATCTATTGAGAATATATTTTCGCACAAATCATACCTCTAAACTAACTACGTCATTCACAAGCGCAAGTTGTGAACATAAGCGCAAATATATGCCCATTCTTTACTTTTCTGCTTTTATTTACGTTCATGGTTTTTCGTATGCATACATACAACGAAAATAACTTGAACGAAATTTCTAACCACATTGAGCATTTTAAAATAGGTGACAAACGTTCTGAATTTATCTCTGAATAATATAAAATTCTTTTCAAATAATTCTTTTTTTTTCAGTAGGAAATTGCTTGAAACCTAGTTTCTCAGCTGTACGTTTTCTGCAATTATTGGTAATTTGGTTATTCTGGCGGTGAAAGTCCTATCTGGCAATATAACAATGACAACTACTATCTGCGATATCTAAAAACAATTTATCAAGAAAATTAGTTTCAACTACCATACTCTAAGCTTATTTTCGTACCAGTATATAACTGAAAATTGTGTGTAGTGTAGTGTGCGGCAGGATAGCTCAGTGGTTAGAGCACAAGATTCCGAAGCAGACGTGCCCAGGTTCGTATCCTGTCCGCGGCAAATTCTGGCCAGTACTTGATGAGTTCCCAATAAGGACGAAACCGGTCTACTGGATGAATTGCCTTTTCTACACTATACAATTCTTAGTTTATACTGACATATGTAAGTAATTAATGGGTCAGGTGTTTATATCAAGACCGCAACCTTGATTATAATAATTGTTATCACCACCCGCGCAACCAATGTTCGTTTAATTATATAAATGTTCATTTCAATACCACTTCCCCCATGTAATGTGGTGTCTGTTCAGTAATGACAGATTGGGCATGGTTAGTTGGAACTTTGGGTCTAAATGGATGCCATATGAGCTCCACCTAAAGGAAAAATTGACTAACCAAGTTACATTAGTTAGTATATAACTGAAAATTGTGTGTAGTGTAGTGTGCGGCAGGATAGCTCAGTGGTTAGAGCACCAGATTCCGAAGCAGACGTGCCCAGGTTCGTATCCTGTCCGCGGCAAATTCTGGCCAGTACTTGATGAGTTCCCAATAAGGACGAAACCGGTCTACTGGATGAATTGCCTTTTCTACACTATACAATTCTTAGTTTATACTGACATATGTAAGTAATTAATGGGTCAGGTGTTTATATCAAGACCGCAACCTTGATTATAATAAGTGGTCGAGAATATTTGTTTCGCCAGTTATTTTCTTGCTTATTTTGCAACTATTTTTAAACAGTAACAGGTATTACGTTTTTTGACAAATGGTTGAATACAATGGGATTGTTGTTTACTTGAAGCTTGCAAACTTGATTTAAAGAATTGTTACCTTCATTTGTTACTTCATTTTCAATACTGTCATCATAAATTAACGAAGCATCGTTATTAAATTGTATTCATTAATTAGTAATTCACCATCAGATTTTGCGCGGAACCAACATAGATGCAGGCATTATTTATGCATTTCTTTTCTATATGTAACAAATTTCACATAAGATTTGATCGCTGGAGTAAAATAACCATTTGAACAGGTTTATATAAGAAAATAAATATTTTTACGTGGGCGGTGATAGCAATTGCTATAATCAAGGTTGCGAACTTGATATAAACACCTGAACCATTTTGTGCATTCACTTGAAGGTATAAATTAGGCATTATATTATGTACAAAAGGCAATTCGTCCAGTAGAAATATTTCGTCCTTAATGGGATCTCATCACGTGCAGTGCAGAATTATCCGCAGACAGTGCTCGAACCTTGGCACGTCTGCTTCAGTCTCGTGTGCTCTGACAACTGTGCCATCATGCCGCAAACTATATACAATTCTATATCAAGATCGCAAACTTGTTCAAAAGTAATCAGCATAGGTTATCGCCAAATGGAGGCTTAAGTTTTGGGCGTCATAATAATTCTGCACTTCGGTCCAAATTCCTGATAATACGCGCCAAGCAGCGTTGACTGAGCGGACGGTTTAATTAATTAATATTCAGAAGCGCGTTAACTTTAGTCACATAATGTCAAATCCTAACCATTTGAGCTTCTGCTCTGCACATTAAATAGAATTTTCAATAAAAACTTAATGCGAAATTAATTTAAAATTCCGTATTATGGGTGTAAAAAATGCTTCGTTAGAATAAAACTTACTGGACATATTGACTGAAAAATACATTATTTTTCAAGGCAGTTTAAATTACTGCCAATTGTTTCTAAAAATGTTAACCGCACTACATAGAGCTACAATAATTAGGTTTGGCTTGCGGAAAACCAAAATGATTGATTGATAAACTTTTTACGTACGCTACATTGTAAAAAAATTAGAAGTATGCGCATTAGTCACTGTGTAAATTTCACAAACAGACGCAAGTTCTTTTACTTTTGTTGGAAAGAAATTTATTTTAATGCAATACCCTCTATTTGTAGTAGGAATAAATTATATAAATAAACAAATGAATAATATACAAACTATGCTTTTACTACACACAGAGGACAAAAGCTTATTAGCTACGGATGTTTGCTGTTTGATGAAGATTGAAATGAGAATATGTGGTTACAAGAGAAGGTTGGACTCAAGCAGAAACCATTATAGCTAGATGTTCCTTGTTTTTATCGCGAATTGTTTCTAATTTCCTTAATATTCTTGATCAATTTCTCATTTTGATTGCCTTGATCAGTTTCTTTAAAGCAACCCTTCATAGCAGCATTTACGCCTTCAAATAGAAAACGGGCTCGCCTGGTTAATTCCACCTGAGATGAGAATTTACCTCAGGTGTACTTTGGCTGTATGTTCACTTCCGTGATATTACCTTATGCGAATATGGTTACAAAAGAAATGTTTCTAAACGTCCCACTTTCGATAAAATGAAAATTGATATCATTAAATGAGACATCGAATATGTGGCAAGTCTCCAGATAAACTTGAGCTAAAAGCTGTAATTTTGTTGCCTTCCCCATTGACGCATTGCAGTGTTTATCACCAAGAACAGGAACTTAGCACCTTAGTGTATATAATTTGATATCATAGTAAAGTCTGCACGTATGAAGTTGAAAGTTGTTCAATCATTTCATAAAGGGTCATAAATGTGAATGCTAACAAAATATATTGCATACAGATTGCAGTATGAAGGCCTGTGTCAAATCGTTCAGGGAATACGAATCCGCAATTGCGTTAATGGAAAATTGCGTTACAACGATAATTATTTGATCAAGGCCAGAGTGTATGAATGTGCAACTGTGACAATTGACTATAAGTAGTTGGAATTGTCAATTTGGTCAAAGTTAGCATATCCTGTTACGACGTACTACCACGACAACCACAGTGCTGGCATCAGATACCAACTTGGAAACCACCGTTTTGGTAGAATTTACAGCGTCAGTATATATTAGTTATAGTGAGTTGGCTTTAATTTCGCATTGACGAAGACTTCACATGGACATAACTCCGCTACTGCTTAAATTCACATTCCTATGGGTGATAGTACCATCCAATTTTGACACATTCCTTGACCAATTTTATTGTGGGTATAGGGATTAGAAACGGCTCATTCTGATGATTTTCCAGCAAGCACGACAAGCATGTGTACATAGGATTATAGCTTTGTTCATGCTCACTTGAATTTTTTGCTTCTGGTTCAATTGAACTTAGTTATTACTAAGTAGGTAGCACATAATACACAGCGGTGTATATATTAGCTCACCGCACCAAATAACATTAAAAAAATACTTGTCTTGTATGAGTTTCGACTGTTTATAAATATATTAATTGTTCAAACGGATATGGTTTGCGAAAACGGCGAAAATAATAATTTAAATCAAGTTTTCGATCTTGAAATAAACATTAGTCCCATTATATATGCACATTTGTCAGTATTATCTAAGCATTGCAAAATGTAGAAGAAGCAATTGATCCCAAATTCTGGTTTCGTCTTTATTGGTAACTCATTGCTTAATGTACAGATTTTGCTGCGGCCAGGGCTTGAATCTAGATACTTCTGCTCTGACCACGGATTCATTTTGCTGCACACCAAACACAATTATCAGTTATATACTAACCAGTGAATTATGGTTAGCCTATTCTTTAGGTGGAGGTTATATGGCATCTCAGTAAACCCAAAGTTTGAACTATCCATCCCAAATCTTTCATTATAGAACAGACACACACTACCTGGGAAAGTGGAGTATAATTGTATATTTATATAATTAAATGAAAATCCATTGCGCAGGTGGATATGGCATATATTTAAACCAATTTCGCGCTTTTTATATGACCACCAGTCCTACTATATTTATCGATTTGTTTTTATTTAATAAGTATCGAATAACGTAGGAAAGGCAATTCATTTAGTAGACCATTTTCATCCTTATTGGGAGCTCTTTATGTACTGTCTAGAATAGGCTGCAGACAGAGCTCGGATCCTGTAACGTCTGTTTTGGAATCTCTTGCTCTAACCACTGAGATTCCCTGCCGCATACTACACACAATTTTTAGTTATATACTAAACAATTTTTCTTGGTTAGCCTTTCTTTTATATGGAGCCTATATGGTATAAATTTAGATATTCCTACTAGCCATCACGAACCTGTCATTATAGAATAGACAACATTCTACATGGGGAAGTGGTATTGAAATTAACATTTATATAATTGAATGAAAATTGGTTTCGCGGGCGGTAATACAAATTACATTTATAAAGTTTGCGATCGTGATTTAAACACCTGACCCATTATATAAATACCCTGGCGAATTACATAGTTTGCATATGATTAAAGATTGTTTGTGGCGCATGCCAGTGTGTCTAAGTGGTAAGTAAAACAGATACTAATGCAGATGTACACATGTTCGAGCACTGTCCACGCAAAATTTTGGACAGTACGTATATAGTTCCAAATAAGGACAAGACAGATCTACTGGACGGTTGCCTTTTATATGTTGCTTAGTTTATACTTGTCAATATATGAGCATAATTGGAATGATTTTTATACTAAGATCGCAGGCTTACTATAAATAATTTTTATTCTTTTAGATTGATCGCAAATAGAAACTTTCCATTAAATTTTTATGACCGTTTGATTTGCATTGATTTTTAATTTATGCTTGCTTTTAAGATATACGTGGTATAAATGTTAATTATTTTAGTTTTAGAACTATTTTTCTCGGATTATAAATATATATTATATGTAATTCCTTTTTATTGACTCAAGCCTTTTAAACAACACAGATGGCAAGAACAGCTCAGGAAGATAGGCGTTACGCCAATATATATTTAGTCTTTTAAATTGAACTCGTCTTGCCATTAAATTACTATATTTTAACCATAATAACTGATATAGCTTTCGGGCACATTTACTGCTATTGATAATCATTTTAGCAAAAATTAATAAGAAAATGATATTTATAACCAGACTTGTCGTGTGAATTGCATTCAAAGTTCAGCTAAACAAGAATCGTACACTGTTTTATCATGTCTACAAATGTACTAATATGAAACATGCCAGAGGAACTCCAGCAGCATCTTATATTTTAAGGAGAGGAAATAGCAGAACTTCGCTCTCCTAGAGTCTCCTGGTGGTTGAAAGCATCGAATTGAGGAAAGATGGAGCCATTATCTCCCGCGTTGACCAACGAGAATTAAAAGTGACTTAAATGATTTAGCTTATTCCTAAATCTTCCTTCATATGAGTTTCAATTTTTTGCTTGGTTCTATTAAAAAAAATTATTAAATGCGTCTCATTAAAAATAATTGAGGAAAAGCAAAAATACATGTTTTGTATACAAGAAAAAATATTTTCGCATTTATGCCTGTGAACGGTACAATTAAAATTTTTAAAAATAAAATTCCAAAAGAAGTTTCGATTTGTAAATAGCTTGAATAAAATTAGGCTCTTTTAATTTAAAATATGGGTTTCTTCTGGGTTAAAATCTATTTTAACAAGCCAAAAAATTTGTCTCAACCAAGTTGGAGTTGTGATTATCACAGACGATTTCTTAACTTTACTGTTATAAATATGGAAATTAGACTTCTACTTATTATTTTAATTATTTTATAAACGTTAAATAAAATTGGCCACAATTATTATACCATGTAGAAGCGATATATTAAGAAATTCTAAGATTTTACCTGTAGGTTGGCATGCCTGTAATTAAAATTGCATCGATTATCACTATTATTTGGTATATAATGCATTTTTGTGCGACCAAATTCCCTATTCAAAACATATTTTAGACAACCATGTGGTGTCTTTCGGAATGCGAGCCTTAATAAAATTCATTATATCATTGCCATGTACAAAAATAAAAATTTAAAAAAATTATCAGGTAGAAGAACCGCTTCTTTCTTGAAATACTTGAGAAGAAAATGATCAATTTCCTTTTTATTTATTTATTATTATTTAAAGGGTACTAACAAAGCAGTGTATTGGAAATTTGATTAGTCTGACATTGCCCGATATTCGCCAGAAACTGAAATTGTAATAAGCATAAGTTCTTAAGTTTAGCTTTTGTATACAAACGAATCTATACTAGAAATTTTGTGAGGTAATCGGTTGAGATAAATTTAAGAAATGCAATTTGGAATGAATCGGCTTATGGAATTAAATAATTTAATAAATCAACGATTAATATAGAGGATTTTTTATTCATATAAGTTAACGAATTGAAGTTAGATAGTTAGGCAAATAAATATCCTATAACATTCACACAAGAGCGTTTCTTCTTCAAATTTATTGTTTGATATTTCGAGCGACATTTCCGGGTGATTTGGTCTATGTCGGCGCACCTTTTAAATCAAAAACACCTATTTCCGAAAATTGTCACAGTGTCTGAATGCGAATTCGTTTAGACGTTCATTTAGGCAGACATTTATAACTACCATTTTTGGCAAAACTTGCTCCTTTGTTAGAATTTGTGCCCAGAATTTCACAGATTTATACGCATACGCAATTTAATGTTACCGAACACAAATGGTAGAATGAAGATCGCTGCCGCTCACAATGAAGATATGCATTTCATAAATGAGTATTACTTCAGGATTTCGTGTGAAAATTAATCGTAAACTTTACCTTAGAAAATAGATGTCAAAAAAACTGAGATTAAAATGCACACACTCATTACACAGAATACCATGCAATAAAATAAATAATCACGAAGTGAACAAAATCGAACGAATATGAAACTAAGTCGAAATATTTTAAATTACAAACTAAAGAAAGATCAATAAATAAAGTTACTTTGAATTAAGATTCACTACAAAATAAAAATGGAACGTATTTAATCAAAAATTGATTAGTTTAGGAAAGAGTGAAAAAAACATTCACCGATCTTAATAAAATCGTAACCATTTAAGGAACAAATTGACACAAGTAAAAATATTTTAAAATTAAAAAAAAAAATTACTGAAAGCTACCTATTATTAACTTAATTGACATTAATTAATTTTAATTAAATATTAAATCAAAGGTTTTGAAGATAGCTAATTACATAATTAAAATTACAATAAAATTTTCGTATTTCAGTTCATATTCTAATACTCTTGAAAATATACCCGCCTTCAATTGAGTAGGAAGTTGTCTTCCCGTTTTATTTACAAATAATTCTTAATAATGAATGTATCAAGTAATAAATCTTAATTTAAATTAACGTTATGTATTAATATTTATTATTGTATGGTCGTTAATTTAGTTTATTTTGTAAAGCGCTTCTGTTTTCCATTTTATTGGCGATAGTTTCGCTATGGTTAGTTCTGTTCTCCGTTTAGCAAGTTGTTTAATTGCATTAAATGCTATAAACTGGATTCAGAATTAATAATTCACTTTTATTTTAAACCGATTTATGATACTAATATTAATTATTCATTAAAACACGTACTTGAAAGGAATTACTTAATTTTTAAATGAATATTTCAATATTGGCAATAAAAAAAATTCACGTCTTCCATGCACACAGATAGGCGATATATATATGTATATATATATATATATATATATATATATATATATATATGTATATATATATATATATAATATATATGCACATACTTCCGTAAAATTATACGATAGGCAGCTAACAAAAGAGCGACTATATTTAACATTGATAGACGTAAGTATAAACCTCAATCAGTTTAGAAGCTATGCCTTATTTGTAAATTGCATCGGCTTCTGTTAGAAATAAGTGTTTCAGTTGAACGTAGGCACGCCGATCTTAACAAAGACGCGGAGAAAGGTTATTCTAAATATCATCAAAGAAATATAAGAAAAACTACTATTTGGACAAGTGTTAGGACTCGTTTCCAATGCCAAAATAATGTTTACAGAATGAAACATCATCTGCTGGGTAAACTATATTCCCAAGAAAAATTTAGACGTTGATTAGCACAATGATTTTTATGAACACTGGTTAAAATTACTTGCATATGTTATTCCATATGTTCAGTTTAACTTTGACTGCATCTTTATTTCAATGTACTTGCTTTATTCCTCATAATATTTTTATTCTTAATGCTTTGTTCACGAACCTTTGATAGAATATATTTTACTGCCACAGTGGTTACTCATCTAAATTTTATTTTATTTTTTTATTATTGTATTGTTATTTTCCATTTATATATATATATATATATATATATAATAATAATAATATATATATATAGTATAATTAGAAGAAAATAGATTAATAAACAAAGTGGATAATGGCCATTTACTTCGAGATTTCTAAACTTCGCTCTACAGTCTTTCATTTATATACATTCTGGGTGTTCATTTGATTATGTGGTGGCAACAAATCTGATTCAATTTAATTTCTATTTCTCGATTTGTCTGATAGGTATGTGTGTACGCGTTTGTGTCTATGTGTGTGCATGTTTTCATGTAATAATCATTCTCGCTGTATTGCAAAGTGAATTATGAGATCTGGTTATGATTTTATTGATGGCTTCAGAGTTAACCATCTGTTACGCGTAAGAGTGCTATTTTTCCAAGTGTAGTTTTTCGTTTCACCTCTTTGCGTAAATTTGTTTTCTCCATTTGGTAACAGTGCAAGTGCGGATTGCAGTGTTGGACGCTCATATTGTTTGGAAATTTTTGTCACCGTATGTGCCTCTGTGTTTTCCTCTTTAGTTTGTTTCCAATCCGATTAAATGTTTGTTAAGTCTAGTAGAGGGTGTGTTCAGTCTTGCCTGGATACTAGTTAATTGTTGTTGTATTTTGTTATTCATGGCCAGTCGATTTCAAAATTATGGTGATGAAACTTCTGAATATTTAGGCCAGGTTTTTGTTCTTTTATATACAGGACTTTATAAATAAATAAAAATATTTCTGATTTTCGCTTTATTTAGAATTGAGAAATTGGTTAAATTGACTAGATACCACATTTTCAAAATATGATCGTAAAAAGCTGATTTTTCCGACGGGGCCAAGACTTTGTTAATCAATTTCTGTGGTAAATGTTGTTGGATTATGTTTATCAATTGCATCTTCGGACGTCTTATATATGTGCTACCACATGAGAATTTGTAGACTATGAATGATTTGGAGAGAATTGGCAATTTATCTTTGGCATCCAACCTCATGATTCTCTGTGTACTAAATGTGATATTAACTTTAACACTGGGAAAATTCTCTTTAGTTATTCTATTCAGCCGCTGTGCAATTATTGACGTAGGTACGCCGCCTCCAAATGGTAAATTTTGGAAAATCTGCTTGACGGAATCCTCTTTAGTGCGATTCTGTCGTGGTCTAATTTTGATATCAATCAATGGCTCTGGGTAGTTTTTCATTAGCAATATTTACCTCAGGTAACCCAGCTCTTCCTCCATCTTGTGTACAGAGCAGATCTTACTGATTCTGTTTGCTAGGTTATTTACTAAGTTTCCTTTGTGGGATTTTGGCACACCACTGTTGTAGTGAATGTATTGTCCGGTGAAAGTGGATTTTCTATATATGGCCAGTGTCAAATCCCCGTTTTCTTCTCGAGTGAGTTTGATGTCAAGGAAGGGAAAACTGTCGTCTTTCTCTACCTCGAGAGTGAATTTGATGTCTGGATCGGCTCCATTTGCTTGTTTGAGGATTTCGGAAGGGTCTGCTGCTTCTGAGATGAACAACAAGATATCATCTACATACCTTTTGTAGAGTGCGCACTGGTCAATTATACCTTTTAGGCTCGTTTTTTCCAGATGATACATGTATACATCTGCCAGGAGGGGTGCGATGCAACTTCCCATAGCTACACCATTGATCTGGCGGTAGTATATCCCTTCAAATGTAAATTGCACGTTTTTCGTACATGCTAATATGAGGTCTTTGATGTCATTGGTGTCTATAGGGAAATCAAAAAACTCATTTTTGATGAGGTCACACAAGATCTCCGTTGTCTTATCCAGTGGTATGTTTGTAAATAAGGATGAGACGTCAAGCGAGACCATTTTATTCTGTAGAATGTTCTTCTCCTTCAGTTCATTTGCTAGTTCGAAGGAGTCCTTGATAGTGTTTGCGTTTATGATGTTTCGTATTGGTTGAAGTATTTTGCAGAGAAACTTAGCTGGTTTATGTTGCGGGGCGTTGATCATTGACATAATGGGACGCATCAAACGGGCACCTAGTAAATTTGACCAATTTCTCAATTCTACATAAAGCAAAATCAGAAAAATTATTATTTATTTATGAAGCTCTTTATATAACAACAAATATCGGCCTTATTATTCAGAAGTTTCATCAACATGATATTCTAATCGACTGGCCACGAATAACAAAATTCAACAACAATTTACTAGTATCCAGACAAGACCGAACACGCCCTCGACTAGACTCAACAAACATTCAATCGGATTGGCAACAAACTGAAGAGGAAAAAACAGATGCACATACGGTGACAGAAATTTTCAAACAATATGAGCGTTCAACACTGCAATCCGCACTTGCGCTGTTACCAAGTGAAGAAAACAAATTTGCGCAAAAAGGTGAAACGAAAGACTACACTCGGAAAAATAGCACTCGTACACGTAACAGCGAACAATGCGAACAGATGGTTAACTCTCAAGCCATCAATACAATAATGACCAGATCTCAGACATCACTTTGCAATACAGCGAGAATGACCTTTACATGCAAACAGGCACACACACAAACAAACACGCATACACACTTACCAATCAGCCAAAACAAGAAATAGAAAACCGAGTCATATTTGTTGCCACCCACATATTCAAATGAAAACCCAGAATGTATATAAATGAAAGATTGTAGAGCGAAGTTTAGTAATCTCGAAATAAATGGCCTTTATCCACTTTGTTATTAATGTTTTTTCTTCCTTATTAGAAATATACTGCGTAATATTCGATGGAAATGGACATTATATATATATATATATATATATATATATATATATATATATATATATATATATATATATATATATATATATATATATATATATATATATTGAAAAGATATAATGTGGATCTCCACTTTCGCTTTTATAGTATATGCGCGTCAATTTTTCACATGAAGAGTATTTAGAAATCTGGATTTAATTATTTTTGATTATACAATTTCTTTTATAGGACAGGCATTCCTCGCTTATATTAAATAAACTTCCAAACCAATGCGTTAAATTTTATCATTTGCGCCTAGAATTTAAAAGTTGTATTCAAATGTTCGTACATTTACATAGAATGGACTAGCTTGCGCGAGGCAGAATAAAAACCTTTTTGCATGAATGTACATTTACAAATATTGGTCATTTTTATTCAATTCGTTTAATGAAATCGTACCAACCTACTAGGGTGAGGCCTGCTGATGCTATTACTTGTTTGAAATTTAACCACTTTGTAGATGAAACTCGCTTATCAGCGCTGTTCTCTTCTACTTAGTGATTTATTTCAGGAATGTTGAATGTTAAATGTTCAACTCAATAATGGAATTTTATTTATTTTCTAGATAAAAACAAAAAACTGAAAAGGAAAGCGAATATGAAATAATTCAACGCAAAATAAATTACGTGTATAACATATGTCATTAAACTTATTTGGAGATGATGCAAGTGAATTATTGGACGTTGCCGTTTAGCAAAAAACTCCGCTTACTAATTATCTTTTCCTAGTTTTTATTACAACTTTAATTACATGTACAATCTTACTTCCTCAAAAATATTTGACCTAACCTTTATCTAACTGAATAATTCCTGTCAACCTATTTATTAACATTCTAAGCCCGATAACCCGTGTTAATTTTGATGCGATGATGTGTGAATTTCGTTTACGTAATTAATTTACAAATCTTTAATGACCGGAAAAACAGCTCATTACCAAGCATTATTTCGAAAAAAGCTTGAAATAATTTATTAAACGTGTATTCTAGTCCAATTTAATTTTCAAATAACAGTTGAATAAAAAATTTTCTTGACATAATTAACACTTTTGTTGAATCTTTCACTTTTTTGCCATAACGAGCTTCTCGATACTGATAATTGATTTTGAAACCTTTAAAACAAAAACTGATGATTTTTACCTATTAATCCAGTATTATTTGATTATTCATGCTTATTTGATAAGCTCACTCTTTATAACATGACCTTGGTTTTGTAAAACATCGATGTTATATGTTATAGGGGCCTTTTGTATAACCCGATTAAAAAAAGTGTTCAATTTTGTGTCAACGTCTTTAATTTTACTTACTGCTGCTACAAATATCGCGTTTACGCATACTATTCGTCTGATTTTCATTTCCACATAAAACTGAAAAATAAAATTAAATCAATAATTTTCAATTAGGCCTTAACAGTGTGTCCAGGTTAACTATAGACCACGTGCCGAAACTAAAATCATATTGATTAAGAGTTACGAACCCTTTATTTCATTTCACATTAAGATTTGAAAATAAATAAATTTCAACTTGCCTATTACTGTGCATGACTCATTTTGAACAGTAGCACACATGAGGTACTTGATGTATAATGCAATATTATTAAGAAAATATGTGTGAAATATTACTTCAATTTGTTCGGACATTAACGGTATTTGATCAAAGTCAGACTTTTGTATTGGCTCGCGAATAAAATATTCAAACCTAATATACATCACATTTGACGTTTATTGGCTTCTTCAATATGACTTTATTGCTGCCTAATGACTGTTAATTATAAGCAATGCCTAGAAAAAATGTTCAGTTTATCCGAACTTTAATAGCACATTAATGAAAATAAATAAAAAACGGAGACAGGGTATTTCAAAAAAAGTAAGTATTTAATTTTATTATACTGTTGGCATATACGTTGCCATTAATAATTTCGTGTTAATTATTTTACAAAATATTGCTTAAATATTGTTGACCGCAAAATGTAATTATATATCAAAATCCGATTTTAAGGCAGAAATTGTTCTGAAGAATATATGTTGCGTTTGCTTCCATTTTGGATCATAGTCAATAATGTGTGTACTAATCATTTTTTAAAATACTAATTAGAATGATAATCTTTATAATACTAAAATTAATAATTTTAATAGTTACAATAATAAAAATAATAATTATAATAATAATAATAATACCAAGTATAATAATAATGATAATAATCATTATTATAGCAATAATAATAATAACTTTATCAAGAGTCACGGTTTTAATAAGAATAAGATAAATATATAGTATAATTATTAAATTGGAAATCCAATAAATATTATTTATCTGGAAATGTCATTTACATAAATGGTTAAAAAAATGGTGATAGAATTTCGGATAATAAAGTTTAGTATATAATTTTATATTGGCCATAAATATGTGCTTTGATTTCAATCTTGATTAGAAAAAAATTTACCAAATTCCAATTTTCTGGATTTTATTGACAGAAGTCACATTTGAAGATGTTTAATGTGTGAATGACATCGAAATTCAAAATTTTATTTATTTGCGAAATACGTTACAGTCTTGTTTTATTCGAATAAACCAATATTAATCCGGAAAAACCGTAATTGCCATCGTGGATTTATCGCCCAATAGTGTGGTTAATCAGTACATATCGTCTGCTAGAACACCTTACAATAACTCATATAGACATATTTTATTTCAACATGATGTTACATGATCGAAATTTATGTTGATGTTAGTATTTTAGGTATCCAAATCGAGGATCAACCACAAAATACGATATTCATTTATACACAAAGAGTTTGACAATTTTTAAAACAGTTTTACGAAATAGTATAGTGACTGTGTGACGCCGTCTTGTCTGGTTAAACATGTGCAATAGTGTTAGCGGCCTTATTAACCAGATGCTCCTTGCGTCAAGTACAGTTAAAAATTCTGATCTCTGCCACTTATATTAGTTTCATTTTGCGCGATCATTTTATTTGAATGTTAAACGCTTTTATTTAAAACAGTACTTTTTAAGATTCGCCGAAATATTCTTACCAACAGACAAACGAAGATAGCAATAGTATATATTACATATCGCTTTCCAAGTAACAATTTAATTCCATTAGCGTTCGAGAAGGAAATACCAAATATAGCATGTACACAATGCATAAACTCATTTACTCATTTGCACCGTGATTAATGTACACGCTTCAGTTGTATCTGGCGCCGCTTCCTAAACCTTCAAAATAGTAGGGCCAGAAATATGGGACTAATTTACCATTCGCGTGTCCCAAATATCTGCAGCAGACTATACTGTTTGCCTTTCCGCATTAATAGATATGTAATCCAAGTTATTAAAACAATTTTTTTCTGAATGTATCATTTTATTCCATAAAAAGAAGAAGCGATTAGAAATTTTACAAAATACACCATCTGTCATTTTAGTAAGTTAAAATGAAGCATTAACATGGTAACCCGGTGTCTTACAAATATGCATGCAATTAGTTTATCAGGCAAGAAATTTAGACATTTTCTCAAGTGGGTTCCAACTCGAAGCTGCCTCCTTTTTAAATTAATCACAGATACAAGGGCCTTTATTTGAAGCCTATGTGGATTTAATAGTTATATAGTCTTTGTTTCTTAAAGCAAATATGTCTGCAATTATTCATTCCGTACTAAGTAGCTCGTAATACATTATTTTTATATAATGATCAGAAGGATAAACGAAGGTCAACATGAATAAGGAAAGCAATCTCATGTTCATAAAATTCATACTACCCTTTCTATGTGCAAAAAAGGAAAAGGAATTTTATCATATACAAGAACCGGTTCTTTCTCATATTCTCCTCATTTATCTACAAATAAACATCTATTTATATGTAAATTGAAAAGGCAAAAAAAGAAAAGTGGAAATATAGAGAGAGTACGAAATATGGGAGCATCCAATCTATTGCGTGCATCACCTTCAGTTCGAGCTCAATGCCTGAACATTAACGACGGATAAGCAGCTGTTAATGCGCAATTTGTTGATCAACTTACGTAGCCGATCGAGCAGGCGGTTAATTACTAGAATGATAGGACATGGCAACATAAACGCCTGTTTTAAGACAAATGGTGAATACATGACTGCAACTGCACAACACATCGTTGAATCCTCACACGTATGTTCTCCAGGCGTAGAATTTGAGACAGTTACTAAATGCAATAACAGGTGTTAGCCATAAACGAAGGTATTGCAGGATACCTAGCCGATCAAATTTCTCACGCATATGTGTGCTTAGGCAGTATAACTGTCGATCTGTGCCCAAAGTTTCTGGTTTCGATGGAACAGTTGGTGTGCTGAGAACGGCTGTTATTATCAATTTTGGTAACATTTAGCCTATCTGTAAAAACATTGTGTTGGTACTGTTCAAAAGTTTGGTGCCTATTACATACATTTCGTCACACAAGGTATATTGGTTGGGAGGTGCTGTGCCATCTCCTACTACTATACAGCCTGTAAGCACGTAACACGAGCATACGGAGATTTCACCATTTGATCATGTTAATTTATTCACATTTTTTGGTCCTTTTTGAGCTAACTCGACACTGGATATGCAATAATTATTGCATAATTGCCTGCACAGATTTGTTCGTGGACTAAGTGGAGCTACAAATTAAATTAATTTATCATGACATGTTTAACGTGTTTCAGCTGTACACTGTCCACTGTTAACGCCGCCAACCAACGGACGACTGCTCGGTGGATTTCGGCGTGTGTCAGATGTTGTAAAGGCAGCGTGCGATGAAGGATTTGAGCTAAGAGGTCCAGAAGAGCGTGTGTGCGAAGCCAGTGGTCAATGGAGTGGGCAGGAGGCTACATGTCAAAGTAAAGCTTTTATTAATTATCTCTGTTGATTAAATTTGTTTCAATTTATCCTAAAGTAATCAGACACGTTCAATTGCAGACAGAGTAATGTGAATCACGGTTCTGGGCTTGACATAAACACAATTCCCATTATTTGTTTACATTTATCAGTACTGAATAAGTATTTTATAACGCAGAAAAGGGAATTCATCCAGTTGACCGGTTATGCCGTAATTGGAAATCCGTCAGTATTGTCCTGAATTTTGCCGCAAACAGGGCTTCTAACTTGATACGTCTTTTTGAAGTATGTGACTCTATTTACTGTACCGATCTACCGCATCTGGTAGAATTGTTAGGATGAGTTGTTTTACTTAGATTCTAATATATGAAATTATATTTCATTTACCGTGAAAAAGGAGTTTTCTAAGATTAAAAGATTTTGTGATCATCAATAGGAGATGAACCGTCCACACTACTTTTACAGTCATACATGCATATTTTAAACATCTTGTTGTGCCTAGATTATATTGCATACAAAAGTTCAAAAGGTGGTCAATAAATTATTAAATATAAAGATTAGTATAATCCGATAATGAGCATGAGACAAAATCCAAAAACCCGCAACTTTGTAAAAGCCTTATTCTCGGTAATCGATCGACATCACTGATCACGTTTTCGAAGCAGTCATGATATTTGTCATAAAAACGAAATGTAACATCCTGTTTTCGTTTACGGAGAGCAGACATTTATTCCCTTTTGTATTATATATTTTGTATCTATTAAAATTGGGTTTATATTAGACCAGATCTAAATGTAAAAATCAACATGAATCAAACGTTAAATGTCATTTGAACATACAATTAATGATTTCATCTGAAGGGTTAATGCGCTGTTATATTTAACCGTCAAACTGTCTTTAATGTTTTGAACAAATATATGAAGGTTTCAGAGCATGGGGCAATGAGCTATTGATGGAGCACGGATAATCATGAAACACATTTGTATATGACATAACATTCTTTTAAATGATGTATTTAAAATAAAATTTTCATCAATTTTTTACGAAGTAATCATAACCTATTACATATTTCCAATTATTTTTCTATAAGCAATCAAGTTTCATCATGCATAATACTATACTTCCTCTTTAAAGCGGATATTATTTGATCAATAATGTAAACTTGAATCTAAATTAGATTGGGTATGTAATCAAAAAATATTACCAGAATTTTCTGAAATATGTTGAAGCACTTACGATTCAGTTTTCTGATATAACTTAGGTTTTTAAAGTTGTTTCGACATCAATATGTGGTAGGTTGTTCTTTTTACAACTAAATGTTAATATTGCAGGTAGAAATGCGTAAAAAAATTATGTTTAACATACTACACTACTTGAAGTCAACAATTCAAGCATCATACTAATATATATATATATAAATATATATAAATATATATATATATATATATATATATATATATAAATATATATATATATATAGGCGCTAATACAAATAAGAATTTATTTATTTAAACGAACATTGGTTGCGCGGGCTGTGATATCAATTACTATAATCAAGGTTGCGATCTTGATATAAGCACTTGACCCATTAATTGGTTACATATGTTAGTATAAACTAAGAACTGTATTGTGTAGAAAAGGCAATTCATTGGTTCAATGCCGCGTTTTGCGTACGCGGGTAATAGTTGTACACGGGCAGTTACACAAAGATCTGATTCATCACACTTTCCGATTTTGTTTTGTCTTTGATCGGGTTGAATTCTTCTTTTTTCAACTGAAAATGCGGTTCTATCACATCTTTGTTTACTGGCGACGTTTCGGTGCCTACTTTCCAGCACCATCCTCAGGCAACACAACACTGATCACAATAGCAGATTTAAGCAAATGTGGTAACCTCGTTCCAAAACCATTCTATTTATATATAATTGACTCAACACTATTTTTAATCATAGAATTTGTCTCAGTAACTAAACTCAATATATAACTATTTATAATTAGCAGACCAATCATTACCTCACCTATCTCAAATTCCCGGTATACGTAATCTCATCTCGTATGCAGAATATTGTAAGGGAGAGAGACAGTATCGAACCTTTTGTTATTTGTTATAACTGTATTGCTACTATGCCACGGTAATCAAAATTCAAAATGATAAAAAACTAAAACCTTGAATGTCATATATTGTATTTTATTTAAAGCCGGGAACTCTAATGTATACAATGGTGTATGAGGTATTGCGCACATAGCAACAAATTAGTTCAAATATGGAGCAGCAAGTTTCGTAGATGGATGGAGAGTGAATGTCATAGCGACGCTTAGGTGAAAGATTAAAGAGAGAATGAGAGAGATAGTATGGACAACTAACGTTTTTTCAAAAAACTAATCGTAAGCACAATGTGAAGTTAATCAACTCATAGAAATAATTGCATAAGACTATTTGCTCATATGACTAAAATAATTCATTATATCTATATACATATATATCTAAATATAATATCGTAACACCTTTATATATATATATATATATATATATATATATATTTAGAGGAAGGACCATTGTTAATTGTTAAACATGAATATTTTCTATTCTTACTATATATTTATTACGTTAGTCACACCTTATATCAATATATAAAATACATGTCAATATGTATAAAAACATATATATGGATATAAGCAACAGTATGAGTCCAACCTCCCTAATCATATATATATATATATATATATATATATATATATATATATATATATATATATACATTAGTAATAAATATTTATTAGGTTATGCACACCTTATATTAATATATAAAATACATATCAATATGTATAAAAACATATATATATATATATAAGCAACAGTGTGGATCCATATATATATATATAATACATATATATATATATATATATATATATATATATATACGTTTGCATATTTCTAATAAATTATTATTTTTCTCTTTTCTTGCTGTTTTTTTGACCAATTAATCAAATTGTATATTTATTTATTCACACCTTATATAAATATATAAAATACATATAAATATGTATAAAAACATATATATAAATATAAGCAACAGTGTGAGTTAAATGTCTTGTATATATATATATATATATATATATATATATATATATATATATATATGTTAAAATTATTATTTATTATTATTTTATTTTATTTTTTTTAAAAACCTTCTTAAAAAAATATTTAATATTAATGGTAATGTATAAAATGTTTTATGCCCGTTTTACATATATATAATAAACCTATTAATGTACCGATAGTCCTATCTATATATCCGTCTATCTATCACATTTTGAAGTTCTCTTAAATGGATATCATTATAGCTGTTAATAATGAATAACTTCTCTAGGGCTAACGTATTATTCATTTATTAATATATTCCTACCTTACATAAATATATAAAATATAAGCAACAGTCTCTTATCTAATGTCCCATCTACTAACCCTTGCTAAATCTGTATACCCTCTTCTGGGACATTATTATTGAGAAAGATAAGTATATAGGAATTGATATTGGTACAGTTCATTCACAATCAGTTCTCTGTAATCGAGGTTTTTTACTTAGGTTCCCACTTAATTCAGATTCCGCAGCCTCCCGTTTTCTGACCGTAGAAAATGCTTCATTAAATATTGGGCCCAATGATTTTTCTACCGATGTTACATTCATTACACCTTTTCCTGATTTTATTTCAATTGACTCTCTAATTAGTCTAGTTAATCTGTTGCGGTTGCATAACGCGATGCGTTTACATCCTTCCCAGTCTATTTCATGACCCGTTTCCTTCGAATGCCTAGCTAGGTCTGACCTTTGAATGTGTCCATATTTGCAGGCTGTCTTGTGTTCACCTCTACGAACCTTTATAGGTCGCATGGTTTCGCCTATATACCTGAGATTACATTCTTTGCATGGTATCGCATATACTCCTGATGTCTCGAGTGGTTCTACTCTTTCTTTTTGGTTAGGTAGTTTATTGCCTATAGTAAGCGATTGTCTTAAAACTGTTTTAATATTGTATTTAGCTGCTATTATTCTAATTTTCCTGCTCAATTTTGAATCAGGTAATACCATAATTTTGTGCCTATCTGGTTCTGTTTCCTTCTTTACTTTGTTTATTATATTATTATTAAATCTCTGTAACATCTCATCTAATAATCTATCTATTATACTTGACGGATAGCCATTTAGTTCGAATATTTCTTTTAATCTCCTCATTTCCTTTTCTCTATTATCTTTATCCACTATTCTAAGACTCCTTAATATCATGGATTTAAGAATGCCTATTTTCATTCCATATGGGTGATTTGATAAGAAATTAAGAAGAAGTCCTGAATAAGTCTCTTTTCTAAAAATATCTCTTTCCAATCTGGAACCATTCCGTTTTATTTTCACATCCAAAAAGGGTAATTCATCATTATTCTCTTTCTCCAATGTAAACTTTAATTCACCTAATTGGTTGGCTAATTCGAGGAATTTATTTAACTCATTATCACCATGATTCCAAATTATAAACATATCATCTAGGAATCTTACATACAAGTTTGGCTTGAGAGGAGATTTTAACAACAGATTTTTTTCATAATAGTGCATAAAAATATTAGCAACCGGGACTGATAGTGGTTGTCCCATAGGGACACCTTTAACTTGTTTATAAAATTCATTTCTGAACCTAAAGTAGGTGGAGGACATACAAATATTAAAGATTTCCATAATACTACTTAACATCATTTTACTACCTTCTATTATCTCTGGGAACTCTGTTAAACAACGCTTCACACTTTCTAATGCTGCTTGTACCGGGACATTAGTATACATCGATACAACGTCCAGGCTAGCCATTCTATCATTATCATTCAAGTTATATCTACTAATAATGTCAATAAAATGATATGTATTTTTTAAAGTATAATCTAAGAAATAAGTATATTTTCTAATTCTGTTGCATAGAAATTTAGACAATCTATACGTTGGTGAGTTTTGTACATTAACGATTAATCTAAGTGGATTCCCCTGTTTATGAATCTTCACTAGACCATAAATTCTCGGAGGGACTGTGTCACGTTGTATTAATGAATTCCCAAGTCCTGGTTCTAATTCCTTCGACTCAATCATTCTATTAATTATAGTCTTAACTTGTCCTTGTAACTTATCAGATGGATCTTTATTTATTTTATTATAAACCTCGAAATTTCTAATGCTGTTGCATACGCGGGTCAAGTTGCTAATCTGACGGTTCACAAGATCTGATTCACCACCGATTTGTTTTGCTTTGACGGCATGATTCTGCTTCTTCACGATGCGTTCTTACATCATACTCTGCTTTGCATCTCACCTAACTTTGCTGCGTCGCTATGACATTCACTCTCCATCCATCTACGTAACTTGCTGCTCCATATTTGAACTAATTTGTTGCTATGTGCGCAATACCTCATACACCATTGTATACATTAGAGTTCCCGGCTTTAAATAAAATACAATATATGACATTCAAGGTTTTAGTTTTTTATCATTTTGAATTTTGATTACCGTGGCATAGTAGCAATACAGTTATAACAAATAACAAAAGGTTCGATACTGTCTCTCTCCCTTACAATATTCTGCATACGAGATGAGATTACGTATACCGGGAATTTGAGATAGGTGAGGTAATGATTGGTCTGCTAATTATAAATAGTTATATATTGAGTTTAGTTACTGAGACAAATTCTATGATTAAAAATAGTGTTGAGTCAATTATATATAAATAGAATGGTTTTGGAACGAGGTTACCACATTTGCTTAAATCTGTTATCGTGAAGTTTGTACTGTGTTGTGTTGCCTGAGGATGGTGCTGGAAAGTAGGCACCGAAACGTCGCCAGTAAACAAAGATGTGATAGAACCGCATTTTCAGTTGAAAAAAGAAGAATTCAACCCGATCAAAGACAAAACAAAATCGGAAAGTGTGATGAATCAGATCTTTGTGTAACTGCCCGTGTACAACTATTACCCGCGTACGCAAAACGCGGCATTGAACCAATAAACTTGTACACACCGCAACAAAATTTCAAAAATTACTTGTGTATAAGACATTCAATTCTGTTGACATAATATCATTTTATTGCCGTCTAGAGCACGGTCCATTTTGTTTAACTATGAATTGATTCATGCTTAGCTACACCACTTGCAATTAACGTCTGAAAATGGATGAGTTTTCTTACTTCACCCTTCGGAAAATGTCAGGGACGGAACAAGGAACGTGTAAGGATAACGACCACCATGAAAATGTAGGAAATCATTACTAAATAGACAGCTACTTCGCAAAAGCTATTCCTCTAACTAGAAAAAAACCTACATAAATGGTGCCCCGTTTCGTCGAACTCACAGCCAGCAAAGAATTAATCAGCATCTAGCTTTTGAGAACATCAAGCACTTTGGATGAATGCCACAAAAGAAGGTAAATCCTAAGACACAAGTCACAGAACACCACCCTTTCGAGATGACAATGCACGAAGACAGCCGCAGGATGCAAGTGAGGAAGATGTAACACTGCCATCTATTCTCGACAACACTCACGCACATAAGATGGCGTCCAGCTCAGGAAATGCAGAAAGCCCGGTGGTGAGCCCAGCAACAGGCCGCACCAACACATGGACAGTACAAAATATGCCAATTCGCTCCAGACTACCTTGACGGGTGGGTCGACGATGTTACTTTATTGGCCAAGGTGTTCAGTATAACAGACGGGGGTTCAATATTTTTGAGGGCTTGGGAGACAATCCCAATGTCTTTCAGACGCACACTTAAAGACACCCAGCATCAATACACTGAGGGAACATATGCGCAGCCATGGCAGAGCCTGCAACGCGCAATCAAGCAGCGCCTGACACCAGATCGAGAAGACAGGCTTACAGAATTGATGAGCCAGATGTCATTAGGTAGCCGCACGCCTTCTGAGCTATTTAGGGAGATGAAGCAGAAAGTCTTGGAATTCAACCTGCCCAAGGAAATCTTAATGCGACTATTCATATAGAAGTTCCTTCTAGCACTCCAGGAGATGGCCGCGTTCCTGCGCGCATCTGTCGAAGTGCAAGACGACGTTCGGCCGGCACATCTAAAGAAGTGGTGGAAGAAACAACGCTACAGCTCACCTGCTTCATCATCAGCCGGAACATATGTCACGCATAAGCGCCTCATCAGCCTGCTCGAGAACCCCAGCGTCAGACATAATTCAGACTCAGTCGATGCCGTCAACAATAGACGCGACCAGAGCAGGCGTGACCAGCGTCGACCATTGTCCCGGATTAGCGCCAGAAGGTCGACGTCTTAAAGGCCGGGCCACAATTCCATAGTTACCGGCGGAGAGGTGTCCGAATCACTCCAGCTATGGCCACTCCACACGGTATTGCCTCAGAAACGGCTGTACATTCCAGCGCACAGACGAGACGTTCAAGTGGGCGCGGTAACCTTCGACAAATCAGGTAGATCCGCTCATGGAGGGTTCGGAAAACTGCTGGGGTCAGTCTCCTCAGTGGCAGTAGAGGCTGATCACCCCAAGACTTTGGCCGCTCTACGTCTGATGTCTCGAAGCACGTTGCCTTCGCGGTAGAGCGCAATCAAACTATTGTCTTTACAGCGACGGTTCCAGTCAAGTCATGCTTCAAACCCCCAAATGCCTGCAACCAGTCCCATCGTCAGTTGCCATTATCAACACACTTCCTCATCCGTGATGCAATCTCTGGCGAATTATTTTTCATAGACAATGGATCAGATGTAAGCTTACTACGCCACAATTATTTCGAACCTACACACCCAGTCAACACCAGCAGTCTTACCTGCCCAATGGCTCCAACATAGTGACGTTTGTGGTACAAGTACACACAATCTCTTTCTCCAAATCAAAAGATGTTTCAATTATCCTTTCATCATTGCCAACACGACAAGAAACATCATTAGACGTGACTTTTTCGAAAACTTCGACCTAACTATTCGTTCAAGGACACGACAGATACGCACTGCCGATCATCAGTTCCTTTCATCAGCGCTAAAACGCACGACTCCCGCCGAAGCAATCTCATCTATATAGCTAATTCCTTCAGTTCCTCATGTTCCACAACTGAACGATGTTCTAAAGCTACATAAAGATATTTTCAAATCTATCTCCTTTATGCCCCATCTCAAAAGGAAGCGTACCATCACAGCCCATCGTATCATCCTATCGAAACCACTTCCTCATTCTCCACGAGCACGTCCATTGGCACCACACAAACATAAGGCCGCCGAGCAAGAATTCGCCATGCTACGCCAACAAGGCATCTGAACACGATCCAGCTCACCTTATACGTCGCCTGTGGTAGTAGTATTAAAGAGCGATTCATACCCTGCCTTGCCAAGATTCTGGCTCCTCTTCACAAATATCTCGTGCCAGAAAGCCATTTTGTCAAGAAATCACAACAGATTAAGCTCAACATGGACGGCATGCAGGCTTACGAGGATGCCAAAAGGGCTTTATGCAAAGCGACTATGCTAATTTTTCCTGATTGATCTGAACCTTTTGAATTAATCACTGACGCATCTGACGTTGCCATAAATGCAGTACTTCAACATTTCATCAATGGCATACACCGAACTATCATGTTCTACTCGCAAAAACTACAACCTCGCGAGACGCGAAATGATACATTAGGGAAGAGTTACTCGCAATCTACTGGTCGATCCTACACTTCCACACATATATGGATGGCCGCAAGTTCAAGATCTACACCAATCACCTTCCTCTACTCCCGATTCTCAGTGGAAAGAAAGAGTATTTATATTCACAACGTGTCAACTCACAACTTACACGAATACACGAGTATGAATATGAATTCACTCACGTCAAAGGATCAGAAAACGTGGTTGCACACTTCCTGAGTCGTCCTGCAGAACTCTGTGCTACTATCCTGTGTCCTTCACCTATAAGTACTCAGGAATTGCAAGCAGCACAGCAAGATGATCCAAATGACCCACTGTTCCACAATCTTGACCTATCAGGCGGCGAAGAAACGATTAAACCACCTCCAGACAGTTTTGCTTACTATGGGCTGACGCCCGACATCTCACCAGTAACCGAGCCAACTGACGCCGTCACGCCGCCACGAGATATAGAAGAACCAGTATCAGAGACGACAGAACTAACATCAGTGCTTACTCACTACGGTAGAGCCATAACACCTCCTATAAGGTTAGCCCCCTTCATTGTGTACTAATTTTCATTGCTCGGGGGGTGTCTGTAACACGTGGCTCCGCGTTACAACCCAACGATGTTGAATTTTGACAAATATAGTTCTCTTTAAGGTCACTTAGTCTAACCCTGTTTTTACATAATATTTCTCTTAACTGTGATTTTCGCAACAATCTCTGTTAGTTTCAAATCAGTTTTAATTGAGATTTCTTTAACTGCAAATTTAATTGTCATTAATAGGGTTTTGTTTTATAAATATAGACACCCGCGGGCATTACGCAGGTAACATGCGATGGATTTCTATGTCTCTGTGTTCAAACATTGGATTTACTTAGTTTGCGTGCATTAACCACACTTCACACAACTACTAACAGTTCAGCTATGATTATTATAATCCAAATGTCAGGTGTTTGTCAATCTTTTATCCGAAACTCTATAGTTCAATGGATTTATATAATTTGAACGTTCAAAATATAGCAAACAGTGGATTAATTATTTGTATTGTAATTTTATGACTGCTTTTACACGATTTATCTCCAATAATTATCCTTGACGATATTTATTGTTTTTTCTCATCAATTATCCGTGACTTTAGACTAAATTGCTAATCAGTCTGGATTTATATCATCGTACTTTTTCAATCATTTACATGAATTCAACACGATTCAGCCGATTGTGTTTATTGTGATTACTTTTGTAAAAGACATTTAATTGTACTGGATTTGAACGCATTTTTCTTGTGCGGGACAATTGATAGCACTCATAGGTCGGTAAAATCTTGAATTTTTTCCATTTTCAGAAGATGTAATTTTTGGCCTCAATTGATGGGTTCTCACTTGTCCCTTCTTCTTTAAGCCTTCAATTAGCTGATTGTCTGAAAATGACGTTGGAACAAGATTTTCCATTGTTCTTTTTCCTAATTTTCGAACCCGAATTTCCAGGTTCATCTTCAGGGTCGACACAATACGCACAGGAGTAAAACACAACTTGTGGCAAATGTGGTCCTGTGCGTATTGTGTCGACCCTGAAGATGAACCTGGAAATGAGGTCTCGAAATATGGTCAAGGAACAATGGAAAATCTTGTTCCAACGTCATTTTCAGACAATCAGCTAATTGAAGGCTTAAAGAAGAAGGGACAAGTGAGAACCCATCAATTGAGGCCAAAAATTACATCATCTGAAAATGGAAAAAATTCAAGATTTTACCGACCTATAAGTGCTATCAATTGTCCCGCACAAGAAAAATGCGGTCAAATCCACAACAAGAAGGACAGCACTGCGCAACCGAATGCATCTTTTAAAATGTATTTAATTGTACTGACCATATATTATTTTGTTACCGTCTAGAGCACGGTCTATTTGGATTAACTGTGAATTGATTCATGCATTTCAACATATCATTCAATAAACCCCTGATAACATGGATGAATCGTCTTACTTAACCCTTCGGAAAAAGGTCAGGGATTGATCATGGAACGGGTGGTGATAACGGCCACCATGAAAATGTAGGAATAGGACATTATTACTTAATAGACAGCTACCCCGCAAAACCTGTTACAATAACTGCAAAACCTCCTACATTAGATCACTTTTAACAGAAACAATTATTTACACAAACAAATAACATTTCATATAATCATTGCATAACTATTTATTTATCTCGTAATAGCAGCTTATAGTCATGAACTTAACTCCATAGTTTCGTCAACATTCACAAGAGCATAAGTTTTACAATGAAAATTAGTTAGCGTTTTTGCTTTGTTCGTGGATAAGCTTATTACGAAAATATTACCTTAATAATTATAATTCCTTCATTTGAAGTCAATATTTATATATTCTATCAAAACCACTAATACAAAAATTAGACGTACAGTATATGCATTGAAAAGTATTTTATATAGATCTGAAGAATTTTATTAGTAGCTAATGCTTCTGTAACGCACGGTGTTGTGCTAAAACCCAAAGAAGTTCAATTTCGACAAATATAGTTTTCCTTTGGGTCACATATACTAATTCTGATTTTATACGATATTTCTCTTAACTGTGATTTAACAACAATCTCTGCTAGTTTCAAGCAGTTTTAATTGAGATTTATTTAACTGCAAATTTAATGGTAATTAATAAGGTTTTGTTTAAAAATAAAACACACTCGCGCGCAATACGCCGGTAATTTGCAGTGGATTTATGTGTCATAACGATCACAGCCTTGATTTATGTATTTTACGTATCTCAACAACTCTGCTAAGACATTCTGGATTTACATTTTCTTTTATTTTTAAACCATTTACATCTAATTATTAACAATTCAGCCAAGACATTCTGGATTTATTTATTGTGTTTACTGTGACTACTTTTACACGAGACAGCAACTTGTGTTGACAATATAATATTTTTTGCCGTCTAAAGCATGGTCTATTTGGACTAACATTGAATTTTAATTTGCTTTGCAACATTGTGCTCAATAAATATATGATGATTCTACTGGGCCTTCTCACATCACCCATCGGAAAGGATCGGGGATTAATCATATGCACGGATCTCAACAGCAGCTACCAGGCATATGTAGGAATGGTATAGCATCACTAAATAGATAGCTACCCCGCAAAACCTGTTACAATAACCACAAAACCTACCACACTTCTATTAAATAATATACAAAGTAATTTATTTTTACGCTTGACTTTCCGCTTGTCTTTTAAATGATTATTTTTTTGTAACAAGCTGAGTTATACAATCTTTCTAACATTTCTTGCTTAAATTCAAGTTAATTATATTGAGAGTTTTTCATGCTGGGTTTAAATTTCGTTTTTTTATTCTGGCGAACGGTGTTTTGTCTGTAAAATTGTGGGTTCGGATTATATAAACTTCCTCTATGTTCTTATTGTCATTTAAGCACATATATAAAAATATTCTGTTTATGTGATCCTTGTTTCTTATTAATTTCAGGATATTGATAGCCATGGAATCTATGTACTCGTAAGTTGGTCTTGATTAAGACTACAGTTACAATGTAGTTTTATTTTAGTGCAGCTCAAATTTCCGGATCGCATTCATATGATATTCCTAGATATTTTACTGTTAGACAAGGTTTTCAGTTACAAATATAAAGCCATTAATCATGTTTTTCATGAATATAAAAGAAGTATTCTAGGGAATTTGACTGAAACTTTGGAATGTTAACCTCTAGGAAAGACTCCAAATTCACAAGGACTGGTTAATATACTTATACCCTAATTGAAACGGATGTGGCATAATCAAGTCAATAATTAAATAACATGACAAGGATATCCGTTTCAATTGAGGTCTACAAAATTTTATGTCAACAACTGTCTAAAATCTAGTGTAATTTGCGTCATTCATATATTCTGTAAGTTAGAGAAGCACATATATTTTATAAATAAAAAACTTCAAAACATGCTAAATAAAATCGGTAATATAGTACGCTCATGAGTCAACGTTGAGAGATAATGGAAGCTTGAGAAAAGAGAAGGTCACCACCACGACGTCTGAATATCGAAGAAAAACCAAAATGTAGACCTTACAGTGGGAGCTTTCGTAACCTACGTAAATTTCCGTTATTGCACAGAAAATATGGATAGCTTGGACATGACGTAGAGACGGCTGCCACTTCCTACGAATAGGCAGTCACAAAAAGTAAAGCATCGTAATACCGTTAGAGAGCATTAACAATTTAAGAAATGTAAAGATTTCTAGTTATTAAAAGACGAACCACGGGAAGCGTTATTAAGTCTCCAAGTTATACCCAGGCAAAGCATATTGAATTAATCGCAAACTTTTGATGTTAAAATGCAATAATACATGAAAACGCACATGTCAGCAAAAAAAGTTGTGTGATTCCACTGAAGGTCAGATCCCAAGTGTGATAAATTTTAAGCACAAATTATTTCGTCCTTCTGGATTAATTAGCGACTGTCGATACTTTAATTGACAAAGATGCGGTTGCGACCATATTGTGATCAGTTTTAGTGAAAAAAGATTGAACCTTATTTAATTATCAGCTATGTCCCAAAAATATAAATCTTATAAGTATATTTAAGTATAGTTGATAACATTACAGCAGAAGATCTTCCTTCAAGTGGAATTTCAGTTTGCTAATTTGGAAAAAAGCATTACTGTTTGGCCTTGGATTATTATAGTGGTTTTATTAAAAAATACATGGTGCGGACCGGTGCTATTATGGAGAGTTCAATTAGATTAACGTAAAACCACATTTGGCTAATTATTTACCAATGAAACTCAGCGTAATGTTTTGTTATGGACAGTAAAGATTAAAATGGTGTGCAAAAAGTAGTATAAACAAAATTAAAATTCTTTGAAGCCAACTGCAGGTTTACATACTCTTATACTGTCCATTTGTCGCATTTTCATCACAAAAAATTATAGTGAATTTTGGGCATAATACTGGCTTCTACTGATTAGTAGCCAGTAAGCACAAAACGAATGTGTACAGTAGATTATTCCGTTCATGCTGAATTTGGTTTATCCTTCTTCTCATACTCGAAAAATTTGCTACTAGGTGCGCAATATCTAATAAATAATATTTGTTTCAAACAGACACTGTGATTCATATTTATAAATAAATTGTTACTTTAGTTTTGTCGTAGGAAATATCTTTATCTAAACACACACAATTCAATTGTATAAATACTCACAAGGATTTAAACAAAGAATTTTCTCAAATTTAAAGTAATATTTCTATTTTTAATAATATTCGTTTCATTCAGCCACTGTGGGTGAAATTAATCAAAAAATTTTACTTTATTTTTTCGAATAATTATTTTCTTCTACACAACAATCATGTTATACTCGAAGTCGTTGATCATCCTTGAGTAAACGAATGTGAATTCATTTCCAAATCAATTTATAATAAATTTTCCAAACGTTCATAATTTATTATTATTAAATTGTCAATAGTTTAAATATTTAGGAAATTTGCCATTCATATTTACTATTTTTGTTCTAGATACTTTTGTCAGTAGTTACAAAAAAGGTTGAAGAAAGCAATTTGGAATTTTTAAAAATTCAGTCACCTAATTATAAAACATGTATATCAAATTAAGAAGGCGTTCTGAAATTTATAAGAGATTTTTAATCTGTACAGTAAAAATAATGAGTTTTTAAAACAAATATCTAATCTGTTGACACCACTGTCGGTCATTTTATTAATTTATAGATTTTCTGTCTGATTTACACATATTAATGCAAGTAATTCTCTTAAGATCTTTATCTAGCACTTGAGCACGTATATCTTCTGCAAGAATTAAATTTATTATAATCTGTAAGAATTCTAGATTCTATGTTTCGTTTTTGTCTATTGCATAAATAACTGTTTTTGATCATGTTTTGTTTAAATAGCGTTTTAATCTTATTTCTGTGTTTGTTTTTTTAATTACTGTTTTATACTCCCCAAACGTGCAGTTTAAGATTCCTTTATCGAATAATTCAGCATCCTTATTAACAAAGCAGCGTTTTGAAACAAATGAATTGAGCATATTTTTATTTGACGTACAAAGAAACTTAAATAAAATACGTTGAATTATGAGAAGTAAAATTTTAATAAAATATACAAAATAAATCTAATGAAAATTAACTCGTAATGCATGAGATTTAATTTCCAAAATAGTGTTCTGCGAAATGAAAAAGAAGTTAATTCTTAATATTTATTTCTTTTGGTCAAAATATTCAATAAAATAAAAAACTTTATAATTTAACGCATCAAAAAATTGCCTCTCAATGCCCACGTGATCCAAATACGTTTTATCTTTAGTTTTTTTTATAAATTATTTATCTCATATCCTGATTTAATATTGAATTAGGTATGTGTGGTTTAATCGAAGAATATCAATCACCAATCGAAATCATAAATTTTAATTAATTTATATAATTGTTAAAGGTACTGCAAACTCAAGATAAGATCGTGTGTTGTACAGGTATTAGATCTATATAAAGCGTAAATAATGTTTTATTAAATATTACACATTTGAGAGCTAAGAACTACAATAGGATTAAAATAAATTTTACATTTACTTTCAGCTTAGAGGTTATCATGACCCCAATATTCCGCCCCTAATGCGTTTCGTCCTGAAGAAAGAAGTCAGAATTATTTATCTTCCTCTATGCCAGAATGAAACTATGCTTCATCAGTAATGATCACCTTGAAGTTGTAAATTTTCATAAAATCATTAAACTCATGGTTTCGAATTTTTTATTATTCCAGTCCAGTTAAAGAATAATGGCCGTTGATAAACTGGTTATTTTCATGTATCTACGTTACTTAACTGACAGATTTTGATGGTTTCTTTGATTTCTTCTTGACCGCAGCCGTAGCCAAATGGTTTTATTAATGTGATTTTACAGGCGTGTACATGTTTAACTATCTATCCGCGTTCAGCTTTTCGCTATCCTCAAGTTTGTTGCCCATTATCAAACATGTCATTCCCGATTGATTCACGCGTCACAGAAGATATACCACGGTTTCTTTTTCATCATCAATTGTGTCTGGTTTGTACGCGCTCATATTTGTTTTCCAGAACAGTACTCATTTTAAAAGATGGTTCTGTTCTTACAAAAATTATTTTTAGTAAATTTTAGTTTCACTACTTTTCATGATGCTCTATTTTTAATTTATTAGATCAAAAAGTTCAAGATAAATACCATAGGTAATGCAATTAAACAATCCATTATTACGCGAATGGTGGTAACAATTCCATAAATCAATTTTGCGAGCTTTAATTACGCACCAATTTCATTGTATTTAACCAGTTATCGAGCAGCATAGCAAAACTACCGTCAGTCACTGGTAGTGGTTTTTGCTGCTTTCTTCCAATTTCTATTTTACGTTTTTAACAGCATACTAGTAGAAACTACATAAATGCTGTTCAATTTTTTTACTATCTTCAATCGCTTCTTTTTTAATTTAAACTTTTCTAATTTATCCTATTTAACGATAAAAGCCTTAATTTCGTCAAATTGTCTTTCTAGGATTCTTTAAAAAAATAACGTAATTCTAATGACGTGGAATAAGGCAATTGTTTGCTCACAGTCACTTTTTTCATGCAATTGCCCAATCACCTTAAAGGTATTAATACTCGTCATACAATAATAATTCTTGCGTTACAAGCGCCAGTGTTCTGTATTTATTCGTTTGTAGTGTTTTTTTTTAATTCTGAAGGTGTATCCGATAAGGAGGGCACAAAATATGAGACCGATTAAGTAGAGCCACAAAAGTATTATACTCTTGTGCATGATTGCCTTATTTGTTTTCATTTTCTGAAAGCTTTTAGATTTTCCCCAAATTAGATCTCTATTTTGCCGCAGCACGACCTACCGTCATTTTACTATTACCTTGTTGCAATTTTTTTTTCTGATGAGAATCCTTCGATTATTTATCCCCAAATGTTTGCCTAATGTCTTCAATTCAACAATAATGATTGAAGACATTATAATTTGTCAATTTACTTTCTAGGATAAGGTAAGGATTTTGCCCCAAATCAACTTTCTTCAATGCGCAGTAGATAGACAAACAGCCATTTGATAAATGAGATATATTGGTAAGTTTTTTCTATGGTTGCAATTATATTTTCAATTTGAATATAGGTCAATTTCTTCGCTAGATATTTGTAGAATCAACCATACAACGCTGAACTGAAGAAGCATTTGTTTACAAATGAACTTTTTTTAAGTGGACAAGAGTATACTTTATTGTGTTTCTTCTTTGTCAAGCATATCTTTGAAACTAATATAAGTAATTGCCTCCACTTTTTGTTGAATTGGTCTTTTTAAACAGAACGTAAATGCAAGAGTGTTATCATTTTTTATTTACTACCTGTTTTATGTTTCTTATTATTATATTTAGATTAGAACTATGTTAAACAACAAGAGCATTGAAACAAAATTATTTTATGCCGTATATTTTGTCCATAAATTCTCGGAATTTAAACAATATATGTTAACTGCTCTTAAAAAATAAAATGATAAAGTACCAGTATGTTTGATAATTTTAGCTTTCTTCGTTATTAATTTTTTTAGAGAACAGCTTAAAGTTTTTTTTGAAAAACTGTTCTTCAATATCTTATGCTGAATCTAAAAATTCTCACTTCCATCAACTCAAGACCAAAAAAATTATGTAACATGAGATATTTCGTCAATAACAAGGTAGATTAAAAAAATCGAAGAATAACATGAACACTGCGCATATACATAGAAAACTTAAATAAGGGCATAAAATTGTGTGCGCTTTACTCTTATATCTATGTATCTCGCCAGCCCACGTAAATATATTCATTAATTCAAACTGCAAAAAATAAATTATCAAAGTTTTTTCTACATCAGCGTTGAATTATTTAAACGGGAACATATATGGGAATATTTGATATTTGGTAATTGGTTATTTCTAGAGTAAAGTTTAGGGAATAGGGAAAGTTAACACCAATGGGAAGACTGGAATTTGTAAATAAACCCGATCTATTCCTTTTAGCACAAGTTTCTTTAACAGGTTCGTATATATATATATATATATATATATATATATATATATATATATATATATATATATATATATATATATATATATATATATTGGTGGTGGGGGTTGTTTTTGTGGGGGTTTTGGGTGGGTGTGTGTTTTTTTTTTATACTCTCAAAATCATTAATAAATCTTAATTTGATATAAAATATGACGTCACACACATAGCCTCAAATTGGCATTCCAAGCAGAAATGCAATTGGTAAAATAATTATTAAAAAAGTATTCAGTGTAATCTATTTTTTACTGAATACATTATATAGCGTAACCGTGAGATTGTGCATTAACAATATTTTTGAACGCGTAATAATTAGTTTGCACCTCATATAATTTAAGACAATGTGAAAACATCAAACTCATCATTTCTTTTTGCTTTCAAATGTTGACTTAAATTATAACCTATAATTGATTAAATCATGAATTTGCAAGACCTCGGCATTCTTTATTTGGAAAAGGTAGATCGCACAGAAAACGATGTGGAAGTGTTATAATTTATGGTAAATCTACATATTTTGCTAATCAATTACATACTCGCGGACTTAATTTTCTTAATGATTTTATTACTGTACAAAGTGATAAATTGATCTTAACGGCGGATTATAGACCTTCGTATGCAGAATTCAATAATGTTATTCTATTCAATAATTCCATTTGATCTATTTTTGACAAACATTATTATTGTGCAAATATAGGTTACATTAATATGTATCATGACAACGATTTATTATTTTATTATCTAACCACGATCTAAATTACAAACAAAGCAACTGGAGATTAAGAATGGTTATATCTTGTATGATTAGATGATAAATCAGTTAATTGCACGTATTCTGTGTTCCAGAATAAATCGGGTGTTTTTCGGACATTTCAATGAAACATTAGACACTGGTTGTTTATAAAAAATCAGCACTATTGATTTTATTTTGAAAGTATCTACATTATCATATTATCTGTTTCATTTTCGTACGTTTACTAGGACTGTTATGAAAAAGATAGAAGACTATGTTGTAACGCGCGGCTCCGCGTTACAACAAACGAGTATCAATTTAATAATATCTTATTTTCCTTAGGGTCACATATACGAATTCTGTTTTAGACAAATATTCTCTTAACTGTGACTTTAGAAACTATATCTGTTAGTTTAAAATAGTTTTAATTGAGATTTCTTGAACTGCAATTTTATTTGTAATTATTCGGATTTTGTTTAATTATAATACAGATCCGCACGTAATACGCCAGTAACATGCGGTGGATTGATGTGATTTAATGCTCAAGGCCAGGATTTATATTTTGTGTGTTCTTAATCGTTTATCCTTGAACAGAAACTACGCTGCTAAGGCATTCTAGATTTATTTATTGTGTTTATTATGACTTTGCTTTTGTGCCCAGATAATAACTTTGTGTTAACAATATTTTATTTTGTTGCGATCTAGAACACGGTCAATTTTGACTAACAGTGAATTTTAATTTACTTTGCAACCTTGTCCATAATATATGTATGATAATTCGACTTAGCCTTCTCAGATAATGAGACTGATGGTAAACACGGCCAAAGAAACCCATTTCTTTCGACGTCAGCTACCAGGCATATGTAGGAATAGCATAGCATCGCTAAATAAACAGCTACACCGCAAAATCTCTTACATAAATCGCAACACCTCCTACGTAAATGGTGTTCCGTTTCGTCAAACTCACAGCCAATAAAGAATTAATCAGCATCTAGCCTATGAGAATATCAAACAGACGCTGGGCCTCCCGTTAGCCCAAGCACTTCGGATGAATGCCACGGAAGAGTGAATCCGGTAAAGCGGGGAAAACACACAAGAAAACAAATCCTGAGCCACAAAACACAGCGAGCCACTCTCTCGAGATCACAATTCTCGAAGATAGCCACACGATGACGGGTGGCGACAATGTAACACTGCCATCTGTACTCGACAGCGCACACACACACAAGATGACGTCCAGCTCAGGAAATGCAGGAAGCCCGGTGGCGAACCCAGCAACAAGCCGCACCACAACATGGACCCAGTATAAGATATGCCAATTCGATCCAGACTACCTTGACGAGTGGGTCGACGATGTTACTTTATTGGCCAAGGTATCCAATATAACAGAAGAGGGTCACATCTTTTTGAGGGCTTGGGAGACTATCCCAATGTCTTTCAGACGCGGACTCAAAGATATCCTGCATCAATACACTGAGGGCACATGTTCGCAGCCATGGCAGAGCCTGCAACGCGCCGTCCAGCAGTGCCTGACACCAGATCGGAAAGACAGGCGTACAGAATTGATGAGCCATGTGTTCCTAGGTAGCCGCACGCCTTCTGAGCTGTTTAGGGAGATGGAGCAGAAATCCTGTGAATTCAAGCTACCCAGTGAAATCTTGATGCGACTAATCATTCAGAAGCTTCCTTCGGTACTCCAAGAAATGGCCACGTTTCTGCGCGAAACTGTTGAATTTCAAGACGCCGTACTGCCGGCACCTCTAGACAAGTGGTGGAAGAAATACCACAGCAGCTCACCTGCCTCACAGCAAGGTTGAAATAGCTTCACGCCTGTCCGAGCCTCAGCCTCCAGCATCGTCAGCTCAAACTAATGTCATCACTAAGCGCCTCATCAGCCTGCTCGAGAGCCTCACTGTCAGGCCAGATTCGGCCTCGGTCAATGCCGTCGACCACAGACGTGATCAGAGCAGGCGTGACCAGCGTCGACCACCGTCCCGAAACAACAGCAAGACGTTGACGACCAG